>CAJNJA010005837.1:0-17401 GCA_905231915.1 Symbiodinium necroappetens
CCCAAACCCTACGGGTCCATGTACCCAAGTAGTATATACTTTGACCTTAAAGTAGTCTCCCTATATAGGCACTTTGGGGCCAAAGTATATACTAGTTGGGTACATGGGCCCTTTAGGGAAATCACTGAAGCTACAAGTGAACCTTTGAAGCCCGGAGCCCGGAACCCACATCCTGCAAGGCCTGCAGCTTGATAACACCTGGGGGGCTCTGTTCAGTCCTAAACCTAAACTCCAAACTCTTTAACTTTAGCCCTGGGCGTCGGCGCCCATTCCGGGAATGTCCCCTCAAACCTCGACCATTTCAGGGGTAGATTGCCATCCTTCAAAATGCTTTAAGCAACTTTGGAAACTCAGACCGGCCAGCAGGGGTCGTGGGGGCTCGAACAGACAGCTGGACGAGGTATTCCGCGCACCAAGCATGTTTTGAAGGCAATTAGGGCTTCAAAACTTGGAGTTTTCATAAAACGCAACCTCACTCACTATCCCCTGGTGCAACCTGCTGCGGAAGTTATGGAGGAACATGAACCATACATGTAGACACACTACTGTAGAACTATATTATATTGGAATCATAGTTCAACATTAGATGAACATAAAACAATACACGTGTTGGAGTTGATTTGGAGCCTACTTGCAACACAGTACAAGAAAACAAAACCTAGATTTCCATGTTCGACACTAAAAACCCAACGCCCTAAAGTCCCCAAAGCCCTCGAACCCTAAACCCTAAAACCCTAAAGCTCTAAACCCTAAAGCCCTACCACCCTACCTCCCAAAGCGGTGCCGAACAGCCAAAATCCCTAAACCCTAAACCCTAAACCCTATACCCTAAACCCTAACACCCTAAACCCTAAACCCTATACCCTAAACCCTAAACCCTAAAGCCTAAACCCTAAAGCCTATACCCTATACCCTAAGCCCTACCACCCTAAGCCAGGTCTCGCGAGTGTCCGCTCCTCCAGGGCCGCCAAACGCTCCGAGTTGAAGTCCGACCCAAAGGTCACGGCCTTTTTGGCGGCTTAGAGTTTTGGGGTTTAGGGACTAAGGTTGAGGGTTAGTAGGGGTCTAAGGTTTAGGGTTGAGGGTTAGGAGGGGTTTAAGCTTTTGGGACAAGGGGCCTTGTTTGTCAAAATAAGGTTCCTTGGAGACCCTGACGGGTTCCTTCGTGGGCTCCTTAAATGTATTTTGGCGATACGGGTGCCTTAGTACTTTTCTAGGGCTTCTGAAAAGGTTCTTCACCAAGAGATCCATAAAGGTTCCAACATGAATTCGTTGAAGGTTTTACTTTGCGGGCCGTAATGATGAGTCATTAGAGTGAGGCTTTATGCCACATTGTACGAAAACTATAGTCAGGATCCGTATGGCAACCCCCTGAGGAATAGTGTCATGAACTATTTAGGAATTTAGGCTCTTATGCCATCTGAGGGCTCTCGAAAGGGCGCTCGCAAAAAAGAGCTTTATTTTTAGTTTTTACGGGTTGTTCTGGGGGTTAAGGGTTTGGGGTGCCACTGGTCTTGATGAGGATAAGTAACCTGAGGAATGCCACGGCTCTGTAATTACTATTATGGCTATGGTTCTTACTCAGTATGCTTGATTACATTCACGATTACTGTGACTACGGTATTAGCATAATGATCACTACTGATATGGGCAGTTCTCCAAATTAGGGTTGCTTTTTCGGTCCCCCAAATAGAGCGCCACCCTCATAAAAAAAAAGGACCCCCCCAAAAATGGGACCCTAATTTAGGAAACTACCCATATGATTATTTGTGACAGCAATACGGGATATGATTCCAACTTGTTCAGATCTCAGGCTGCAGGCCCTGGCCTACGGCAGCGAGGCAAATTGAAGGTTTAGGGCTTATAGGGTTTAGGGTTTATAGGGTTTAGGGCTTATAGGGTTTCTAGGGTTTCTAGGGTTTGGGGTTTAGTGGGGTTTAGGGTTTAGGGTCTGGGACACTGTGCTGCCAATGACCCTAGCGTATGCAGGTACACACCTAAACACCGCCTACCTACCTACATTCAAAGGTGCATACATTCATGCATACACACAAGCACCAATGCATACGTCGGTTCATCTGCATGCTTATATACAATCAAAACTATACTCATGTTTATCTACACCTGAGCCTGTACTTGTACTTTACAATCGATAAGCATATGGGTGTTTTTCAAATTAGCATATTTTCGGAAGTGTAACCAAGGACCCTAAAAGGGACTCTAATTTAGAGAACTACCGATATGCAGACGTGTATCGCACATGTCCCTACACCTGAATCATTAGCATCGGGTTTTGGGGGTTCCTTATTATACTTATAGCATAATATACCCCAAACCAGGGTTGAATGCTTGCTTCTGTTCCCCGGCTGAAGCATCAGCCTTTAACTGGCCGAGGAAGGGCGTCTCGAGTGCGGAGCCTATGGTCTCGGCTTAGGATTCGGAGTTTAGGATGAGGATTTAGGGTTTAGGGTGGAGGATTTAGGATTAGGTTTTGGCGCCTAATGCCTAAGTTTAGCTATTCATCAGTTAAGCGAGCTCCCCGGGTGCATAGGACCTGGGTACGGGGGAGCTCAGTGATGATCGCGGTTCCCTCATGAGCCGGCATGATCCTTGAGGGTCGATGTACCCCATAGAAATGCCATAGCATATACTTGGGCTTACCGGGCCCTTGAGGGTCGGTACATTATAGTTTTGGGGCTAAAGTGCATGCTAGATGGGAGTTTGAAGCACAACATGGCAGCAAGCCCCTCCTTCGACAAAAAAAGGCCCGGTCACAGCTTACTCGCTGATGCCAAGCTTCCGGCAGAGAGATATGGCACTTTTGCCGTTGCAACATCGCCTCGAGGGCTGACAGAAGCCAAATATGGGGGCCTCAAGAACTAGGGTACCTTATGTTGGGGTCCTTATAATAAGGATCCTACTATTAAGGGTACTATATAAGGGTCCCCTAGTAATGAGTAGAGTAAGGCTCCTTCAACGGTTTCTTTGAAGCAGGGGACGTCTGGCAGAACTGTCAAGCAGTTTCTTGTAAGGCGCCGTAGCTTTACTGCGGCCGGGGCCTCAAGCGAGTGCAACCAGGGCCGGTAAGTGCTTAGGGTTTTGGGTTACGGGTTTCGGGGTTTAGGGTTTAGGGGTTGCTATCGGAAACGTGCCTTGTACGCAGTTGGGACAGCTAGACGGGTAGGGATCCCAACACATCAGATGGTAACGAATTCCATAGAAAGCGAAAAGCACTAGACTAAACGCGTCGCACCGGATGCCCAAGACTTTGACTGACCCATGGCGTCCTCAGCACCAGAATACAACAACTGAGTTGAAGCTTTTTAGCTCAGCAATGATGTTGAACCAGCGGCTAATATGGCTAGCTTCCTTCAATTGAGCCTGCTGAACCTTGATGCTCTATGTTATATCGAATCTGCACTTCCAGTCTGTCAGTAACATCGAACGCCTCCGGCACATTGTGCCGATGCGCACAGCGACCGTGCAGCCACCTCAAGGGATGCATCGATGGCTCCATGGACATGGTGCTTGAGTCTTTCCATGGTCAGAGCTCGGACTCACTGACTAACGGAAGTGAGTTCGGAGTTGCCCGATTGAGCAGCTGGGCCGATAGCTGTGGAAACAGAGTGAATCAGAGCATGCGTCCGGGCAGGTTGTTCTACAGGGTCCAATTTCGGGCCGCTTAGCAACTCGAAAGGAGCAATATCCCCACAATGGACCACAATGTCTCGGTGCTGAGGCGGCTGCTGCCAACGCCTCCGGCACAGTCTCCGTGGACCTAACATATGCTACAGGGGGTTTCGGCTCTAGGGGGTTGGGTATTCAGGGCATTGAGCCCTGAACCCGAAACCCCCTAAACCCTACAAGTCCTAAATCCTAGCAGCTTCCCGCCCGAAGATATGCCAGAGGGGGGCCGGGTTAACGGTCCTCAAGGCATTACAACTTTCCCTTCGAACCGATCCCCAAGTCTGCAAGAACAGTGCCACACCTGAAGCCTCTTCTTAACCTTTTAGGGGTTAGGGCTTTGTCATAAACCCTACGCCCTGTAAGCCCTAAACCCTGCAACCTTCAACACTACACCTGAAACCATAGAGCAGCCACTGCCACTCGAAAAAGTTCCCACCGCCGAAGACTCCCAGCACAGGCTCCAGGAGCCTTCTCCACCCTTGCAGAACCGGATAAAACTTAACAAAAACCGCGTAAAAACCTGTAGAAACCTTTAAAAACCTACAGAAACCATTAAAAACCTCATAAAAGCCACCGGAAGAAGATGCCATATCGTTTCGTGCCCGAAAAGTATTTGCTCAACCGCAAATGGGCGCATACATTGGATCCTTGACCGCCCCTAAACCCTTCGAGGTCCGCACGATGTCTGGGCACAAAGGATCAGTGCAAAGACCTTGGCAAGTACGTCGGCGGAGTTCCTTTATAACCAAGACTTTGTAAGACCAGAGCCTCTATAAGTACAGTATAGTATAGTTTTGTACAGTACAGTACCGCACGGTGCCGTGCAGTACCATACAGTATTGTGTCGTCTAGCCTAGTAACCTAGTAGAGCATGGTATAGTATGGTATCGTATGGTATAGTCTAGTACAGTCTTGTATAATCTGGGATAGCCTAGTATCGTCTAGTATAGTCTAGGCTAGTGTAGTCGAAGGCTAGTCGAAGCATGGAAACACTGTTGCATGATATACTATGCTATCATGTTTCATCGCACTCTACTATGCTATGCAATGCTATGCTCTGCTTTACTACACAATACTATACTGCAATGTAGTGTGCTGTACTCTACCGCGCATGGCAGGACTGGGTTGTCCTTGCTGCTTGACTAAACCTGCCAGCCGCTAGCCTTTTCGCACTTTTTTCCGGCTTGATCTTGTTGAGTCCTCCGCCAGCATCTTAGTACAGCATATAGTATAGACAGTCTAGTGTAGTATAGCATAATACATCGTAAGTTAGTATGCGGTATATAGAGTATAGTGTATGGCACAGTATATATTAGCATGGTAATTTGTTGTATAGTATAGCTTAGCACACTGTCAGTGTGCGAAGTCTCTGCAAACTTAAAGACAAGACGCCGAAGATTGGAACAAACCAACAGGCAAGGCAAACTCCGATTTCTGCACAACTGCTCGACACCCTGAGACCTTAAGTCCTAATCTCCTAAATCCTACACCCCGAAATGGCGAAAGCGCCGAAACCCAAGACCCCAAACCCTAAAGCCCCAAAACCCCGAAATCCAAGACCCTAATCCCACTGAGCAGGGGTGCATTCTCCGCCTGAAGGCTTTCCTTCGCCTCGGTGAGCCGCGACCTCGTCTGGTGTTTAGAGCTTATAGATGTGAAGGGTCTAAGGCTTCTCATAGATTTTTAGGGCTTAGGGCTCCGAGTTTAGAGTTTCGGGTTGTCTGAGTTGGGCATTTAGAGCATTACGAGTTTTCTGGGCGCTTGAAGGTTCTTTCAAGGGCCAGCTCTCAGGGTTTTACAGGATGCATGCACTGGGGTTGCGGAGACTTGACATCTTGAACGACGGTGGCGATGGCAAAATAATTTATGACCATTGCAACACTGCTGTATCTGCTGCAAAACCCTAAACCCAAAACCCTGATGCTGGCTCTGATGGCGGCATTCACGTCGTGTTGCCGGTTCTCTCTGCTGCTCTTCTCCTCTCTCAGCCGGGCCTGCACTTCTTTGAGCACTGAGTTAGGGTATAGGGTTTAGGCACCAGGGTTTGGAGTGTAGGGTTCGGGGTTTTGGGGTTATAACATGAACCGGGTCTCCTCCAGTGAGGTCCAGTTGCTCTTTCATCCGCTTTTGGTTTCTTTCCAGCTGCAGCCGGCTGGTCGACAGCGGGTCCGCAGCCCGCCACACCGTGTTCGTCTAGTCTTCATCTCAGACTCTGTTGACTCTTGACAGACTCCCAAAGGCGCAGGCTGAAACGAGCCATTCGGAAGACACAATGCAACGAAGCACAACTCAAGAAACTGATTCCTGCGTCCTGCATGGAGCTCAGCCCTAAATGCTGAAATAGATTCCGGGTTCTCCTAAGAGAATTTTCGATTTGCGGCCCCTGATGGTATGTATTCTGCAAGAGTCTGACATTGAACATAGTCTTGGGCAAACCTCGGACATTGATGGCGGAAGGCACTAGTGCCACGAAATGGATCGGGACACCAGGGGACACAATGAACCCTAAACCCAAACGAGCGCGAGTCAGATGCCCTCCTGTAGCCGCACGGGTTCAGATAAGTCGATGGACAGAAGTGACACACGGAAGTCGGGGTCTGAAACAAACTGTATAGACCCTCAATGCCCGATAGCCTAAACCCTAAACCCTAAGCCCGAAACCCTAAACCCTAAATGCCCTAAACAAAACGTCGCCAGAAACAGTCGTCCGTCCACGGAGCCCGTGCTGTGTCGATTCAGCAGAAAGTTGTTTTAACATACTACATATTGCTAAATATACTCCAGTATAGTATTAAATACTACTATACCAGTATATACTATCATGTACTTCAACATTTTATAGCGCACTGAATCTTATAACATGCGCGCACATGGCTTACCATGGCTTCAACAGGATACTTACAAAGGGTCTGAATATCAAGCGTTAAGAGCGTTGTTGACTTGGATCCCACGGGTGTCAAGATCTGACGACGACCTTCAATCCTTACCGTCGAGTGGTGTTGCCTGATGTAGGGGCCTTAACAGTTAGAATAGGATTTTGGAATACATTATTACATTTTCTGTAATTATGCACAATAAGGAACGCCAAAAACAATGTTGGCAACTATTTAGGCTTCTATATTAGCTTCCAGCTCTTTGTGGCACGTCTGGTTGGAGCTCCCCACGAACACAAGAGAACCTCGACACTTGCAGGGCCTGAATAATTAGAATTGGGTTTTGGGCTCCGTTATAGTATGGTGATAATAAGGAACCCCCAAAATAGTATAATATAGGTAAATATTACGACCCCTATATTACCTAGCAGCTCTGCATGCTCTGCACCGTATGCTCCTTGGGCTATCGACCCCAGCAGGAGCGCAATCAAACAGCGGGTAGCCTTAATCTTCTTGGCCCTTCCCCTGAGCAACCCTGCACCATACAAGATCCGTGCCCGAAAAGCCCCACTCCCACACCCCTAGATCTGAAACCCTACACTTTCAACCTTGAACCTAAAACCCTAAAGCGACAGCAATTTACGCGCTGAACCCTAAAACAAAAAACGCTGAACTTCAAAACTCCATCCCGTCATACCCCCCCTTTGTCTTAGATCCCAAAACCTCACAGCCGAACAAAAACAACTCTGTCCCAAGCAGGTAGGGCCCCTGCCACAGAGGAGGAACACGGGCCGCCGAAGCAACCTGTGCTCAGAAGACGAGGGGCCTGGTAGTAAGGTTTCTGTAGATCGGGTTCTGTCTGTAGCGTTTTTATCGCGTTCTACAGGGGTTGACAAGACTTGTGTAAGAAGTTGCAGAGATTTATTCCAGAGCCTCGGTTGTATCTAGGTTTTTCTTCCAGGCGTCCTTGAAAAGAAGCCTCTTACTACTGAGGGATCTAAGTTTGGGGTCACTCATGTTCGGGAACTCGTATAAGAACAACTGCACGAACAAAACAACTGCAATCAAACACTGGGCAGAACGATGGCAGGAATCAGTTGTGATGGCGGCAACTGTATATAGTCCCTAAACACTAGACCCTAAACCGTTAATAGTAGGACTATGCAAGACTCGTAGCCTTTGGTGATGGCAAGAGAAATCGAGGAAGGAGCAGCAAGGAGAATAACGATGATAACATTCATCATCGTCATCTTCGAAAAAGCCCTATACTGTAGGGGCCTTAATAATTAGACTGGGGATGGGGGTACATTATACTTTTTCTTTCAGAAGGAGCCCCCGAAACAGTATTGGTAACTGGCTAGGGCCCTATTTTAAACTCAAAACCGTTAACTGCAAGAACGGTGAAGCCCAATCCTTTCGTCTACGGTAACCTATGCTTGTGCATAGGGTTTGCATCACGGAAGGAAGGGTGGCTGAATGTTGCACCACTTAACCCGACATGCCCCACTACACCCTCAATCCTAGCCGACCTTCCCAGAACATGAACTTCTCGAAGCTGCCACCGAAAGTCCCAACAGAAATGCGCCGCGCCTCTTGCAGCCAAGTGTTCAGAGCGGCCTCAGATTTCGGAATGCTACACAAAACAGAGCAACTCTAGAGGCCTCTAACTTTAGGGCGTAGGGTTCAGGGTTTGGGGTTTAGGGGTTTAGGGGTTTGGAGTTCAGGGTTTAGGGGTTTAGGGGTTTAGGATTAGGGATCAATCACACTAGGGGCTTGGGAATTTCACACGAGGACCCGGCGGTGGAGAAGCTTCCGGACTCGAAATCCTTGCGCCAGGCCTCCTGACCGGAAGACTCTCTGGTTCTTAGCAGGGAATGGGGGAATGGGTTATTGGGACTACTAAAGGGGACCTTAAGGGACTATCATAGGGATCCATTCCCCCATTCCCTACTAAGAACCAGAGGGAAGAGCCCCAGCAGGTAGCAGTTCGCAGGTCGGGAAGGGCTTTATAGGCCCCCACAAAAAAACAGTAAGACCCTTAACTTTGGGTTCTATATAAACCCTAAAACCCTTAACTTTGGGTTCTATAAACCCTGAAACCCTTAACTTTGGGTTCTATAAACCCTAAAACCCTGAACTTTGGGTTCTATAAACCCTACAATTAAGACCTAATCTGGGCCCCTTGGTCTGCCAACGGGAGGCAGAGTGTGTTTAGGATTCAGGTCTTGTCATGCTGCATCCCTGCTGGCTGCAGGATAAAGGCGCTGGCACCTGCGAAGGGTGGAGTTGCGAAGCCTCGCTGCGTTTAGTCGCTCTATTCGTGTTTAGGGTTAAGGGTTCAGGGTTTAGGGGTTTAGGGTGCAGACCAACTGTGTGCATTTTACAGATCTCACGGAATCCGGAGGACACCCAGAACACGACTTCCAAACCCCAAACCCTATACACTCCCTAAAGCCTTGCCACCCCGAAATCCTGCTGCCAAATCCTCCTGCTCAGACTTTGAAACCTATACAGGTTTAGGTTTTCCTAAGAAAAACACTTGCAGGGTTTACCTATGGTCTTCGTTGCAGTTCTCGTTTCTGGTTAACCAGTTTTATTACTATAGGGCTGTAAGCGTAAGATCAAATGTCTTGATAAAACTACAAACCCAAAGTCCTAAACCCTAAACCCTCTAAGCCCAAAGTCCTACACCCTAAACCTCAAAATTCTGAAGCCTCGTGGGGGAATCCCTTTTCGGCCTGGCTCGTGGGCCCTTGAGCACAGGGCTGGGATGCCCGGACGAGTAAGGACCTGTAGTTTGGGGGGTTTAGGGTGCCTGGGGAGTGCGGTTCAGAATTCAGGGCTAGGGCTTAGGGTTTAGGGTTTAAGGCTTAGGGTTTATAGGGATTAGGGTTAGTAGGGTCACACGGATTACGATTTAAGATTTAAGGTCTAGTGGCTTGGGGCTTAGGGCTTGGAGTCTGAAGGGTCACTTCGGCCTTTTTGGGCTGAAGCCTTTTGGTGGGTTTGTGGATCTCAGGGTTTTTGGGGTGTAGGATGGTTTAGGGCTTCTGTGTGGGCCTTAGGCGCTGCATGGGTAGTTCTCTAAATTAGTGTCCGTTGTGGGCCCCCCAAAATATCAGTTCACCCTTACAGAAAGGAGCTTAACAGGCAGGGACCCTCATTGAACCCATGTAAATTTGGGGGGCATTTCAGGGCGACAGTCTCTGTTGGGCTTGTTCGAGTGCTTGCTGCTAGATTGCACGGCCGGAAAAGGAGTCACTACGGTTTGCTTGAGAACACAAAGGAAATGTGCTGAAGCATCATTTCCATGCTTGGGACTTACTTTCCTCTGCAAAGAAACCCAAAACCCATTGTTATTAATATTATGATAAAAATCATGAAAATTAATATTATTATTATTATTATGAAGGCCCCTATACATGACTTGGACCCGTTCGGAGTGAGCTGCAAAAAACCGACAGCCAGGATCCGTACGCCGTCGGCATCGCCGCCTCCCCCTCGAAGCGGAGCACCACAACCCGCCTCTTGCAAGGCGGGCTGGAAGGCTTTAGGGTTTAGGGTTTAGGGTTTAGGGCTTTATGCAGCTTTTTTTGTTTTTGTGGGGTCTATCAGAGTTTAGGGATGTGTAGCTGTAGGGTTGAGGGCCAGCGCTGTTTCTGGAGCATGATGTACTGGAGATAAACGTGTCAATGAAAAATAATTATAAACAAAATCCTCGAGTGCTGTTGGAGATCCATGCTGAAAAACGAGCTTTAAAGCTGGAGTGCCACACGCCCTTCGGTTTAGCGTAGCATTTACAACTGTTATGCTTTCAAACACCAAAGCAATGGCCCGACATTAAGAAGATTATAACTCTCGGTTCGACGAGAATTCTCCTCCTAATCAGGTTACCCACTCAACCCTGCGGGCGTTGCAAAGTTCATCCCTTTGTCTGTTTTGGTTCTTGGGCAAGAGATCTCCTTCTTGCTGTGAAGCTGCCAGAAGAATTTGTGGTGTAGGGCTCAAGTTTAGGGCTCCCGGTTGCAGTTTAGAGCTTACCCTCACACCTAGTAGTAAAGCCTAAGTCAAGCTCACACCCTACATCAACCCTGAACCCCCAAAGTAACCCCTCCTTGGCCCGAAATCAAGCCAAAACCATGAAGACCTTTTCTTTTGGCGTAAACCCACCCTACATTCTAAATACAGCCCAATCCTAGCTAAACGCCCCCCTTAGAACAGCCCCCGGGTTCACGACCACGGCCTAGGCTGCAGGAGCCGCTCAAGTAGTTGCAGCCTCGCTCTGCTCCAGGGCATAGCCAGATGGGGTTTAGCGTTTAGGTATACTGCATAGCAAAGCCTGCTCGTTTCGATAGTAGATACTAAGATACTACGCTGCATTTATCCGATCTTTAGCCAAGAAAGGCCGCAACTGCAGGTGATGGCAAACATGGATAGCCTAATCCCTATCATAATAACTACTCTGCATGTGAGCACCAACCATTGCACATCCAACCGGACCAACTGAAGTGACAACTGCCTCTTACTGACACATTTGGCCCGGATCAACTTCGTCTAGAGTCTATAAATCGAACGGGCGTGGACTTCGGCTGAGGCCACGGCAGCTGCAACACTGAGCCCAAGCGGGTGCCATACCTGCTGTGGATACCGCGACATATCAAGGCCACAACCAGTTGAAGAAACGGTAAGTGGCACAGAAACACACAGTTCCCGAACGGTCGTGCTTGGGAAGCGCATGGCGCAACCCAGAGGGAGGACTACCCACAGGGAGGGCTACCCTGAGGAAGGATTTGCCTGAGGGAGGACTAATGCGGCACTGTCCTTTGTTCGCAGGATATGACGTGAAAGACTATGCAAGAACCGAGACGAACGAAACACTGCAAACCTATTCCTCTCATCGACAGAGCTTCGCGGAGTGGCATTTTGGCTTGGGGTTCGGAAGGCTAGGGGGTCCTGGTCCTGAACTAAGAGCAACAGAAACACACAAAAACACTCCCACACCCACCCCCCGAGTCACACGTAAAGAGACAACAAAAATAAGGGAACAAACAAGCGGCAGTCTTGGCGGTGACCAAGGCAGGCAAGGAAGACCCGACTTTTGCGGCTTGCTGCGTCGCCTGCCAGGCGAAACCTCAACCAGGCAAATCATCGCTCGCGGCCGCGCTGGTCCCTGTTGATGTCTCTGCGAACACGATTGTCGCTGTTTGCAACTGCATGAGCAGAGATGTCCACGTTGCCTCGCAGGCTTTCCATTTCGCGTAGAATGTAGCCGGGCTCGGCGCAAACAGCGCCGGGCAGGCTTGCATGAAAGTCCGTCCAATCCATCCAGAAATCGCTGCGCCGTCGGAGGGTCCAGCTGTTGGGTTGGCTAGCCACAGCTACCTTCCAGCCGCTGTGGTGCACATCCAGAATGACCTTAGCAAAATCTGAATCGTCCGAGATGATGCACACAGTGCCACAGGAGGTTTCTGCTGATATGGGAGCCACTAACCTCAGCAGATCACGCACAAGGAGGCAGTCAGCAGCTTGTGGCTCTGCAGGCGTGATAGTCACGGAAGCAGGACTTTGCTCTTCCGCCCCGTCATGGACCAACTTCATGCGGACCCCATGGGGTGCCTTTTCTGTGAAAGCCTCCAGAAACTCATGCAAGTCTTGCGACCAAGCACTCGCAAGTGCCGACTGAAGGATGTCGTAGTCGTGCCGGCCCAGGAATTTCACAGTTTTGTAGCTCGCATACAGGTGAACGGCTTGCGGGCCGGTGCGGAGGAACCTCTCCTGAAGTGCGGCTACGGCAGTTGCCAAGCTGACATCTGGCGGCAACTTCCTTCTCAGGCTCAAACTCTGAACCGTCAAGTTTAGGGCTTGATGGGATGTGGGATTACAGTATAGGGTTTCGGTCAGAAAATATTGGAGCAAGCTAGAAGCTCTAAACCCATGCCCCACTATTTCGGCCTCTACCTATAGGGTTACCAAATGTAACATTGGTGAAACCCGAAAGAGGATCTAAAAAATGAGACCCTAGGTACTTTCCTCGTGCAGCAAGGGGTCTTGTTGTCCAAGTCCCAGAAGACAAAGATCGGCCCAGGGGGATCCTGAAACAGAAAAAAAGGCAAAGCAACATCAGAAGAATCAGGATCAGGGTTTACGGTGTAGCAACAAAACAAAAGGCAAAGCAACATCAGAAGCATCAGGATCAGAGTTTAGGGTTTAGGGTTTGGGGGTCTATGCAAAAGTCTTTGGGGTATGACTGGGCGCACTGCCACTTGCCATGGCTTCTAAAATTGGGCTCCAGGGAAGGTCTAGAATCTTCTTTGAAAAAGCCTCGTGGGCTCTCTGAAGCTACCTATCTGGCTGGTAGATATTGAAAAAGGAGAAATTGCCGTAGTTAGGGCCCTTCGGAGGATCCTGCATTGATTGAAGCAGCCCGCACTTGCACATCACTTTCCCAAGCACGCATACACCGCGGTTCGGCGCTTCCCACAGTCTCTCAAAACTACTGATTCTTCTGTAGGGTGCAAGGGTTGTCATTGAACTGCCGCTGTCACCAATACATTTGCCTCCTCCTCCGGATCAGTCGATGGGATCGAAGCCTCCTGGCTGCGGCTGTCGTGTAGTACCCTAAAAAGTCTTGGAAGTCTGAAACACCCGCAGCTTTTCTGGGAAGGGTGGGTATCTTCAGTTGGCTCCAGCTTGGTGTTGGAGGTGACAAGTAGATCGCATGAAATACGAAACTATAGCAAGAAGACGTAGTGCTTTAACAGCAATTATAGAACTGAGCATCTCCGGCAAACTCCTTGAGATGCTACAAGCTTACCGATGAAGTCTTCGGGCTGATGTCAAAGCTTCCCCGCAGCAGCTGAGCTTAGATTCGTTCCCTTTCCGAAGGGTTGAACACTGAGCCGCTGAGCTTGCATGTCAAACGGCCTTTGTAGTGTCTGCGAAACGACTTCGGCGCCGCCGCCGGGCGTGCCTGCAAACCCTCCACCTGACAAAAGCTGTAACAGTTCTGATGATGATGACACCAAAATGAAGTCTGTCACCAGCTGCCCACTAGCACCAACACCACTGCGCGCACCACTGCTGCAAGCAGCCGCAGCATGGTCATGATCATCATGGCAAAAACCATAATAATGATCATAATCATCGCAATCGTAATCCTAATTGTTTTGATCATAACTAATCATAACTCAGAACCATAACCGTCGTCATCGTCATAACCGTCAGCAGCATCATCATAACCAGTGTCCTTACCATTGTCGCCATGTTCACTACCGTCGTCATCCGCACCGTCGTCCGCCGCATCAACACTACATGAAGACCGTTGCGTGTAAGCCGGCTGCACTTCTCAAAGCATTTCCTTCAAGCTTAAACTTTAGGCTGTTGTGGATTGCTATACTTAAAAGACACGAAGCCCAATAGTATCGTTCATCAATCGGAGCAAGCGGAAACTCTGACATGGATAGGAACGCATGTGTCATTTGCTCTGGGCTTTGCTTTCAAGTGCGTCTGCAAGCATGTAGGCCTGTGCTGTAAGCTTTCCGGAATCCATTCGGGCGCAATCAACAACCGCACGCATTGGCTGAACTCTGCCTTTGCTAGAAGGCCGGGCCCAAATCTAGAATCCACAAGCTTAAACCCCAATGCGAAACCCATAACCCCCAAACCGTGAAACACTGAATACCTGAACCTTAAAACCCATATACAGTCCAAGCCCACACGCCGAAAGGCGAAACCCCTTGCACTCCCAAAGCCCCCAAACCCTTTAGGCCCTAAATCCCCCAAATTACGAAACCCCCCAAACCCTTGAGGCCCTAAATCCCCCAAACTTCGAAACACCCCAAACCGTTGAGGCCCTAAATCTCCCAACTTTCGAAACCCCCCCAACCCTGCAGCGCCCAAAATCCAAACAAGAAAAACAAGGCACCTGAGCCAGGCCCTCCGTGGAAGCGCCAGGGAGGAGCCGAGACCAGAAATTGCAGGAAGGCTCCGGAAATCTCCAAAAAGGCCCCAAGGAGTCTGAGGCCTTTCCTGGTAGAAGGTTCGGCTCAAGCCCGGAGAGGCAGCTGTAGCTCGAATTCCATGGGCTTTCATGAGCTTTCGCTTTGTGTTGGTGTTGGGATGGATGAAAGATTTAAGATGTCGGTTAAAAGGGTTCAGAGCTTTGGTTGGTGAACTTGTCATGAGCTGATATTCAGCATCGTGAGAAGCCTTGAAGCTTGTAAGCGCGATGCTGACAGCTTCAACCCTAAACCTCAACCCTACACCCTAAACCCCAACCCCTAAACCCCAAACCCTAAAGATTTGCTAGTTGCTAGTCAACAGCTTTCCGCGGAGCCACGGAGACGGGCTAGTCTTATCACTATTTATAACGTTAGACGTCATTTGCGCTTTTTAGTAAACTCAATAAGAACGAGACTATATACCGGACAGTATAACGGATACTATGCCGGTTGCAATGCTGCATGAGCTACTACATAAGAGCTACTATGAAGGTTCCTGTAAGGGTTACGACAAGGCATGATGCGGGAGAATACTGCCAGCAAGACAGAAGGTGTCAAGGAACACAACGCATGGAAAAGCAAAACCCTGAGCTGCGATGAGCGGCGGACTTGCTTCTCAGATGTGCCCAAAAGCGCCTGGGCAGTCGAAAGCAACTTCGCGTACATCCTAGAGTCCTAGAATAGAACGCCTGAGACTTCGAAGCACTTTTTTAGACTTCTCCTATATTGTTATTATGCACAATTGCTTCGGTGTTTGGGTCTTCGCGCCCATCGCAGGAGCAGCAACGGTGCGCCTTCATGAGCTCTCGTGACACGGGCTTTCCGAATGCAGAATGCATCAAAGTACAACCCATAGAGGCGGGCATCAAGGGATGCTGGCCTTTCGCAAATCTAGTTTTCAAGTGATTCAACTTGCAACTGCAAAGGTGCAAAGTCCCAGGGAAAAGGTCGATGCACTCATTGTCGATGCCTTGCTTGTGAGGCAAGTACGCTTCTCTTAATACCTACCCTTAACCCGCTGCCCAGCTGCATTGAGAGTTGTGCTGGACAAGGCCGACTGACTGGAGGTCGTAAGTTTTGAGGCTGGAACTTGGGCTTACATAGGGTTTCGAGCAACGCTCTAATGTTGCTTTTTACGATAATCTGACTCATCTTCCTTACGACTTTTTCCCACTATCGTCGCAATTGTCACAACTGTCTGCGTTTCAGAGGAGCAGGAAGGATTCGGCAGCAAAGCAGGCAATTGATTCTCACCATGGTCAAAGCCCTGGCTTGCAAGTATGAACATGCAGAACCGTGCCTGAACCGAAAAACCTAAAAGCCTCAACCGAGACAGTTGGGGCTTTCCGAAAATAGGGGACCCTAATATAGTACCCTAAATAGTAGGATCCTTATTATAAGAATCCCAAAATAAAGTACCCTCTTCTTTTCGGAAACGCCCATTTAAATTTGCAAGTCACCTTCCTCTGGGCCAGGCACGCAGGGCTCAGGGCGTCTGCCATCGGATCCCTGGCGATGTTCCACTGAACAGTGCAGATTAATCTAGGAAGCTGATTAGGGAACCCCGGTTCTTCATTAGGTTCTGTAGATCAATCCTAATTATACTATCTCGGGATTCTAGCGCCAGGGTTTCTCAATCAACACAAGGGGAACTATAATGCGCTGCTATGAACAGGCGTCCGTACACCGCCAGCCCTTCGCGATGTACCCCGGCGCGAAAGACACTAAAGTACCGATGATGCCAGTACGCTGAAGGCACGGAGCTACGAGAGCCCTTTTCCCCACATGAGCCTCGGATGTGCCAGATCGGTCTCGAGTCCCCAGCCGGCAGCTTTCTACACCCAAAGCGAATCTGAAAGCTCAAGCCCAAACAAATGCAGCAACGCCGTAAAGCATTACATAAATCATCGCCTTGGCGTGGACGGCGAAGCAGTGCCCTCATCCGCGGAGGACTCCCCTTGTTGTAGGCGGACCACTGGGGTTCTCAGGCTTGCGAGGAGGAAGTGCAAGAGCAGAAGTGGCAGTGATGTTGCGGATGGTAGTCGCAGTAGTGGTAGGGGTTACAAGTAGTGATGGTAGTGGCGATGGGGCCAAGAGATATGGGAGTAGCAGTAGTGGTCGTCGTTTCCGTGGTCGTTCTGGCAGAAATACGAGCACTGGTGGTACTGGCAGTGCCGGTAGCACTCGTAGTACTGGTAGTGCTTGTAGTACTAGCAGTACTGGTAGTAATAGTGTAGTAGCGTAGTAGTAGTAGTAGTAGTAGTAGTAGCAGTAGTAGCAGTAGTAGGAGTAGGAGTAGGAGTAGGAGTAGGAGTAGGAGTAGGAGTAGGAGAAGGAGTAGCAGTAGTAGTAGTAGTAGTAGTAGCAGCAGCAGCAGCAGCAGAAGCAGCAGCAGTGAGCGGCAGGAATGGTAGCTGTAGCATTGCTACTCTTGCAGCTGTTGTCGGAGTACCATCCTGGCGAGTTCTAGCTGCAATGCGCACTGGCAGTCTTTCGAAAAACTGTCAGAGTCACGGCTCACACACACACACACACACCTGTCTTGCAGTTACAGCTGCATTTACATTCTTGCTGCTGTTCTTCTGCGCTCGAACACTCGCAAACACAGTGACAGTAGATTGCCCGTGCAAGGCCCAGGCCGTTAGGATGCCCAGTTTCACCACTGAGGATCCTCTGCGTCAGGATCTTGACCTGAGCCTGGCACATCAAGGGACCAATGAGCACTGCGCTACCACTACCGCTGACTGTGTGACTGCGACTACTACTCGTACTCCTCCTACCACTTCTACCATGGACCACTGCTGCGACCGCAACAACTCCTCCTCCTCCTACTACTGCTAC
>CAJNJA010005838.1:0-17399 GCA_905231915.1 Symbiodinium necroappetens
CCCCCCGCAGCAACAACAAAAAAAAAACACCCCCCCGCAGCAACAGCAAAAAAGCAGCAACAGCAAAAAAAACACTCTTACCGATATAGAAGACATAGATAGGACATAGGTGTCTATATATGCATATACGTATCCATGCACACAGACTGTTGAGCATTAGTCTGTTCGCTCCCCCCCCCCATCGTCGCTGTCGGGCAAGTTGTGTTGGCCAGACACGCTATTGCACATACTGCGGCTGAGTCATTGTTGCTTTGTCCTCGCTGCGTTCTAAATCAACCAACCCTCACAGACTCACAGCTAAACCTCGAGCCAAACAACCGTGAACAATATCTACATAATGCCCTAAAGCCTAAACCCTAAACCCCTAAGCCCCTGAACCCTAAACTTCCCTAAACCCACATGATCTGCCCCAGGTGGCAATTTGGGATAGTTTATCAGTTCTGAATCTTAACTCCTCTGGGAGCTTAAAAGCCTTAAACTCCACATCGTGATTCCGAAAGTCCCTAAAACCCTAAAATCGAGATCCCCAACATAAACCCCGACACCCAAACCCTAAACCGAAAAAAAATCTCGCAACAAGAGCCTGAACCTGAAACGCTAACCCCCTAAACCCTAAACCCCTAACCCCCTAAATCCCGAAGTCTTTTAAGGATCCCTTTAAAGGAACCCTGAAAAGGCTTTATGGACCCCTAAAAACCCTAAACCCTAAAACCCTTAAAAACACCTAAAAACCCCTAAAACCCCTAAAACCTTAAAAAAAACCCTTTAAAAAACCCTAAAACCCCTAAAACCCCGACCTCTTCGCCCTTGGCCAGGCCCTTATAGAACCCTTTAAAGGAACCCCAAATAAGGCCTTTTTCGACCCTTTTAAAGCCCCGACCTCCACTCGCCCCTTGGCGCCAGGCTCTTCGTGGCCGGCGCCTACGATGACGGGATGGTCGCCGTTTGGAGCCAGAGCCTCCGAGAGGGGGGGGGTTTAGGGGATCTTAGGGTTTTAGGGGTTCTTTAGGGTTCCTTTAAAGGGATCTATAAGGGTTTAGGGTTTAGGGTGATTTTGGGGGTTTTAGGGGATCTTAGGGTTTACCTGTAACCGAAAAGACCTACCATTTTAAGGAGCTATATATCGAAACCATAATAAGGAACCCCAAAAAGGTACAGGTAGGGTTTAGGGTTTAAGGTGGGAGTAAAAATCAACTTAGGGTTTTAATTATAGGGTGTTTAGGGGTTTTAGGGTTTTTGTTTAGGGGTTTTAGGGTCTTAGGGTTTAGGGTTCTATAAGGGTTCCTTAAAAGGGATCTATGAGGTATAAAGGATCTATAGTCGGGGGTTTAGGGGTTTAGGGTTTAGGGTGTTTTTAGGGGTCTATAAGGCCGTTTTAGGGGTTCCTTAAGGGGCTGAGGGGGAGTGGAGCTCAATTTAGGGCTTTATAGGGTGTTTAGAGGGTTTTCGTGGTTTTTAGGTGTTTTAGGGGGTTTTCGGGTTTAGGGTTTCTAGGGTGTTTAAGGGGTTTTAGGGTCTTTAGGGTTGTTCTAGGTGGTTCAGGGGTTTTAGGGGTTTTGCGGGTTTTGGTGTTTTTTAGGGGTTTTAGGGTTTTTAGGGGTTTTAGGGGTTTCAGGGGTTTTAGGGTTTTTAGGGGTTTTAGGGGTTTTAGGGGTCCAGGGTTCAGGGTTTAGGGCTTAGGGTTTCGGGTGTTTAGGGTTTTAGGGTTTTTAGGGTTTTTTAGGGTTCAGGGTTAACGGATTAGGGTTTTAGGATAACAACAGCTACATTAACGATCCAAAGACATGTCAGCGAAATGCAATGTCGTATCAAAACCATGTGTCCAATGACAAGTTAGCCGGTGCAACGGTGTTGGCCTGCAAGACTAGGCCAGTGTGAGGGCTCTAATGTTTCAGTAAGGTTGAAGGTTTTTCGGGGTCTGATAAGGTTGGTTTCAACTGTCAACAGTTGGTAAAGTACTCAATATAGGGGCCTTAATAATTAGAATAGGGTTTTGAGGCCCAATATACTATATTCGGAACCCCCAAAATAGTATAGTTATTTATTCAGGGCGCTATAGTACAATACCCCCCCATGCGTTTCCTGTATGTAAATGAACCTCTGATGGTAATCAGTCCTATGCTACAGAAGCCTGAAGCTCTATAGTAAACTCCAATAAGTTGGAAACCGGATTAAGGACAAACAGTGCTGGGATTCCTTATACATTACTCTTAAGGATTGTGGCTATTGGGTTTCCAACTTTTGGGCTTCTACTATAGAGTCTCCACCAATGGGATTACGCAGGGCTTGGCTATCATGTGCTACGTGCCGGCGGACTTTTCAGCTGTGGAGTTTGTTTTGTTCATTCCAATGTTCAACTAATGTAGGGTCCTCAACCAGTAGAAGAGGATGTTCGGGTAATATAGGTGCCTTAATAGTGGAAAAATGGTGTTTTGGCGGTTCCCTATAGTTTTTCATTATAGTTAAATAACCCCCAAACCCTCTTCGAATTGTTTTGGCCCCTGTATTATACTACGGTATATTCAGGCTAGTTCTGCTCTTTTCACCAACCGCAGTTACCCAGACCGCCAGTCCTACCTGAGTGATTTCTCATAAGATCCATGCGAACATGGAGTAAGTCACGAAAGAATAAGACCTGAATTCATAGATACATATAACTATATATACATATGGTTATGTACATATATATATATACACGCACACAGAACTGTGCTTTGTTGTAACATTGTATTGAAGCACAGCTGTGTCGGTAGAATAGCACTAGTTACGTCGTCGATCGATGCAACCTTAGAGAAACATGTCCCCAATATTTCAGCACCAAAGCGGCCATGGCCTTTCTCTGTGTCTGAAACCTGTGATTGCCCTGTACGCCCCAAACCTGAACAGGACAAGGCAAGGGGTCTAGGGTTTAGGGTCTAGGATTTAGGGGTCCCCCCAAGCGCCTGACATCCCAGGTGTAGAGTCTGGCATGTGCGAGAGGACTGGCGCTAGAGGGTTGTTGGATGTTGCTTTGCAGGCTTTCGTCGGGACCTTTCTGTGGGTGTTTCGGGTAGGCTAGTCTGAAGGCTGCAGTCTCAAACCCCAATAAGTGTACTCCCCTGATAAATTCGGTCCTTCAACTTCCAGGACAGCAGCACTAGGATTCTATTGTGCTCCTGCAGAAGCTAGGTGGGTTCATTCATCAGGATAGTGTTGGCTTACAACAGGCCTTATCGACTGCCCCGACACCTCCCGAAACGTCAACGCTGTACCTTAGGGCTCAGAAACTACCCTAGCCCCGAACCCCCCACTCCCCACCCGTAATTGTCTGCATTTCCTATGCCATGCCGTCCTGCTGTCTACGACCTCGGAAGACTCTAGAAGATCTACAAAAGATCTGAACAGCCTTGACACGGGCATCTAGCCTGTTTCCAGCACGGTGGCAAATTTATGATGTCGACTCTCGGGTACGCCAACAACTCGTATCCAAGATACATCATTGCGACTCGTGGGTTCGAGGACTGGTCGCGAGTGTGACGGATTTGTCTGCGTGCGGGTGTCTTGCGTCTGCGTATGGACATGCATGCATGTCTCTGTCTACCCTAAACCCAAAACCCTAAACAACCCTAAACCCTAAACTCACTATCTGTCGGTCTCTCTGTCGTCTGTCCTTGTCGGTGTGTCTACATCTATTCCGCTCTCTTTGGCCACGCCTCCGTGTCGTTGTCACGAGATCCTTGTCACCAAGATGCTCGGGTTGTCGCCGAAAGACAATCGTGACAGTTGCATGGGGGTTTATTAGGGTTTAGGGTTTAGGGTTTGTTTTATTGCTCGATACTACTTGTGGGTGCCGTCGTCTTCGAACCTGCAGCTGGCTCCACGTAGAATGTGCCCGAAGCCCACAAGGCGGAAGAGGGATTTTATCGTATTTTCCTGTCTGTATGCTCTGCCATTGTTCCTGCTAGCTTTGATTACCCTAAACCCTAAACCCTAAAACCCTAAATCAACCCTAAAACCCTCAACCCTAAACCCTAAACCGTCGAATTTTAAATCAAAGCAAAGATCCCTCAACTCAGCCCTGAACCCTAGGCCCCTCAAGCCGCGAGGCCTCCACTCCTAAACCCGCAACAGAGGGGCTGAACCGAGCAGGTGCTGAGTTTAGGGTTTAGGGTTCCTTTAAAGGTACTATAGGGGGTTTAGGGTTTAGGGTTCCTTTGAGGGTCTTAGGGGCTGAGTAGGTAACCTTTAACCTTTTTGGGCTTGTTCCTAGGTAGTATTAGGGAGACCCCCTAAAGGGGACCCTTCTAAACCCTACTTCTGGCTCTCTTAAAGGGGACCTTATTGAGAGGGTCTATATCCCCAAGGGTCCCCCTAAGCCTCAGTTCCACTTGTATAATCCCACTATAATTCAGAAGGTTAACTTTTTTTGGGCTAGGGTTTTCAGCCCCTAGGGCAATAACCTAAAACCCTAAAGGTCCCCTTTAAGGGCTCCCTGATACTACAACCCTGAACCCCAAAACCTAAACATGCAGCTGTGGAAAAAGGCCCCCCCAAAAAAAAACAAAACCCAAAACCTAAACCCTTAGGGTTTAGGGTTTATAAACCCTAAAACCCAGCAGCCAACCAACCCGCCCTAAACCGCAGACCTGCGAAGCTTTCAGGACCTTTGAGTGCCGCTATGGGGCCGTGAAGTCCGTGGCTTTGGCACAGCCGGGTGCTTTGTGGCGGCCGTAGTCGCTTCTCAGGTTTAGGGTGTAGGGTTTTAGGTTTTTAGGGTTTTAGGGTTTTAGGGTTTTAGGGCTTAGAGTTTTAGGGTTCTAGGGTTTAGGGTTTTAGGGTTTAGGGTTTAGGGTTCAGGGTTGGGGGTTTAGGGTTCAGGGTTTAGGGTTTTGGGAAGGGTCCTAGACTAGAAGATGTTTTGCAGGGGTGTTTTAAGGGTTTCTAGAAGGGCTTTTGGGGTTTCTATAAGGGTTTCACGGGTTCGCCTGCTTCTGGTGCTACTTGGCGTGGGGTCGAGCTTGTTTGCATATGGGAGTTTCCGAAAATAAGGGGTACCTTATATTGGGGTCCTTGTAATAAGGATCCTACTATTTAGGGTACTATGTTAGGGTCCCCTATTTTCGGAAACCCCCATATGGGGCTTGGGGCGGTTAAGGGTTTAGGGTTTAGGGATGTTTACGGTTTGAAGGCACTACAGGGCACTTAGACGCCGGCTTCCTGCATCAGTTTCATAGCACACACATGGCGACTGAAGACTATAGTACATACTAATGCTAGAAGCAACCCCAAAGTACCCCGAAACCCTAAACCCTAAACCCCAAAGTACGGTACCCTTGGGTTTTAGCATGTCTTGGCAAACCCTCATTCTGAGTTGTTACAAGGAGACCTCTTCGGTTGTACTAAGACTAAGCCCTTACCAGCCCCGTTCAATGCTTATAAACTGGCCGAAACCTGTTGGGTTTAGGGTTTAGGGTTTAGGGTTTAGGGCAAAAAACCAGCAACAACCTTTAGACGAGCCCTACACAAGTTTTGTAAAACGCCTACGAGCCACTTTTCAAGTTCTTATGCAGTCCCATGAGCCCTTTGTAAACACCTATAACAGCCGTTGTCTAACCCCTAAACCCTAAACCCTAAAAAGCACTGAAAGCCGCCCTTAAACACTGGTCGTGAAGCATTGGAGCTCCACTTGGGCTTAAGGAACTTAGTTTCAGTTCTACAGTTTATAGCAGGGTTTAGGGTTTAGGAGGGTTTCCGTACTATGAGGTACCTCAAAACTAACTTCCCTAGCAATGAACCCAGTTCTGCTAAGGTCTGTATACCTTATAGAAGCCTTATAGAAGCCATATATACCCTAAACTCCCCACCTGTAGTTTCCGTTAAATAAGGTACCTTCACTGAGGAACTACGGTTGATGATATCATTCCTACATTACCCATAATAAGGAATATACCCTAATTCCCATTGCTTAGCGTCCTCAATTCAAAAGTATGAGGTACCTTAAATGAAGTTCCTTAGCAAGAACCCAGTTCTGCCAAGGTCTGGGCTTGTTCTGGTGCTTGGGATGGTGGCCGGGTGCTCAACTGCCTCATGCAGGGGCCTTCGATCGTTACAGTAAAGTAAGATATCTTTTGTTTTAGCCTTTTGGTAGTGCTTAATCAGTCTATATGGGAGCCTGAGACATTTTAATTTTGATTTGGGGTTTGTGCGAACATCACAACCCAGTGCCTGGGACTATGAAGGGCTATTGACTATTGGAGATGTGCGCAGAGGATGTAGGGGTTTGGGGTTTTGTTCTACTGTGGTATGTGTCTGTACGTATGTTTGTTCGTATGTTTGTGCGTATGTATGTCTGTATGTATGTATGTATGTATGTGTGTGTCCTGTGTTTATGAATGAATGAATGAATGAATGAATGAATGAATGAATGAATGTATGTATGTATGGAAATGAAATGACATGAACAGGAAACAGAAAATGAAATGAAACGCAACGAATCGAATTGAAATTGAAATGAAATGATTGAAAGAAGTTTAAAGACAGAAAGAATGAATGAATGCATGAATGTGTGTATGTATGCATATGTACATATGTATGTATGCATGCATGTATGTATGTATGTATGTATGTATGTATGTACGTATTTATGTAGGTAGGTAGGTAGGTAGGTAGGTCGGTCGGTCGGTCGGTCGGTCGGTCGGTAGGCAGGCAGGTAGGTAGGTAGGTAGGTAGGCAGATCTCCGTACATACATGCTTGCATACACACACACACTCACTCACACCTGCGAAGATGCTACATATATATATGTGTATATATATATATGTATATGTACATGTACATGCATGATCAAGCTGAAGGATTGCGAGCTGATTCATAAGTTCGCGAATTATGTCATGCGATAGACATAGTCAGCATTGGTAACCAATGTGTTTGATCGTGTGTATACATATACATACATGTCTATATGTATATGTACATATATACGGTGCACATATACTGCACACGCACACACGTACA
Organism: Symbiodinium necroappetens; assembly: GCA_905231915.1. Classification (NCBI taxonomy): domain Eukaryota; class Dinophyceae; order Suessiales; family Symbiodiniaceae; genus Symbiodinium; species Symbiodinium necroappetens. Next base: position 6,995 of record CAJNJA010005838.1, read on the forward strand.
CAGCTGACAGGGCATGCTTGAATCAAGGCTCGTGTTTGGCAGCATAAAACCATATAAGGTCAATAGAAAACTCGCGGAACACCCTTACAAAGCCCAAATAAAACCCTTCGTAGAACCGGATTCGAGGAGGCCGTAATCCCCTAAACCTAAAGCATAAAGCCCATATGGGTAGTTCTCAAAAATAGGGTCCCGTTTAGGGTCCTTTTTATAAGCGTGCCGTACTATATTGGGGACCCAAAAAGGGACCCTAATTTACATAACGACCCATCTAAACCAACCCTTGTGGAGCCCTTGTAATACGCTCTTTTCTGCTCTGACTGACTGGTTCTTAGTAGGGAATGGGGGAATGGATCCCTATGGTAGTCCCTTAGTGTCCCCTATAGTAGTCCCAACAACCCATTCCTCCATTCTTTACTAAGAACCAGTCAGCCGAAACCCAAACCTGTTTCATTTCCCAAAACCCTAAATCCTAAAACCCTAAACCCGAAACCCCAAAACACTAAACCCTCTTTACTAAGAACCAGTCAGCTGAGGATGGTACGGTGCAGCTGTGGAACGTGGTGACGGGCCAGCTCATGAGGCCTTTGGGGTGTTTTTGGGGTTCAGGTTTAGGGTGCAGGGTTTTAGGTTTTTAGGGTGTAGGGTTTTAGGGTTTTAGGGTTTAGGGTTTAGGGTTCAGGGTTTAGGGGTTCAGGGTTCAGGGTTTAGGGTTTTGGGAACCCTAAACCCTAAACCCCTAGACAGGGGCGCCATTACACATTTAAAAATAATGTTTGGGGAATATGACACGGAAATGATGGTATTCCTCCAGGGCCTTGGGGTTTAAGGCTTCGGGCTCAGGGTTTAGGGGTTGAGTACAGTTGATTTTTTTTAAACAGTTAGAATAGGGTAAAGGGGGGGTATAGTCAATACTACCAAGCAACCCGAAAGAGTTCCTACAACATGGGGGGGGGGGGTTAGGAAAAATGCCCAAAAACCCTAAACCCTAAACCCCTAAACCCCTAAACCCCTAACCCCTAAACCCCTAAACCCTAAACCCCTAAACCCTAAAGCCTAAGCCCCAAAGTGTTTTGAGACTTTGGGTTTCGAAGTTTGGCGCTGCAAAGGCCCAGAGCTGAGGTTTGACGATAGAGACCTTGGCATGCGCTGCACTTCCCCAGGGGGCTCCCGTTAGTTGCTGAACTAGTAGGTTACTATAACAATATGGGTAGTTCTCTAAATATAAGTTTGGGGTTTAGGATTTAGGGTTTGAGGTTTAGGGTTTAAGGGTTAGGGTTCAGGGTTTAGGGTTCTCCAAATTAGGGTCCCTTTTTAGGCCCCCAAAGTAGTAAGGCACCGTGATAAACAGGGGCCCCTCATTTAGAGAACTATCCATATTCCTTCTTATGGGAATTATGGTACATTCCTTATTATGGTATATTCCTTCTTATGGGAATTCTGGTATATTCCTTATTATGGGGTAATGCCGGATTTATCTCATTATGTAAGAAAGTAACCCATTATTTAGGTACCTGGAGTATTAGAGATGGCCTTCCATTTCAATCAGATGGTTGGCGCACAGGACTTGAGGGGGCTGTATAAATATGGGTCTAACAGTCTAACAGCGTTTATAGGTGACAGGTTTAGGGTTCAGGAAACATCAGCTTAAACTTGGTACTCACTTGACTGGGTCCTTGTTGGGTACAAGTTTACATTGTGTTTACATAAAAGCCAATAGGGATTAACAACGATGATTTTTTAACCAAGATTCAACAGGGAACCAGTTGAAGTGTCAGCCCGCAATACGCGAAGCCTTGAAGTTACTGCGACGCAAGTTCTGAACGCGTTGTGTCACCTTACGACACTGCTGGTAGAGTTCAAACCTCTTGTGAAGAGACCTGGTCTCAGCTGCCATGATAGGAATATCAAATATCCAGTATTTAAGCTAGTTAGATGGTTATGGCACCCTAACTAAACCCTACTTCCTAAACCGTAAGCCCTAAATCCCAAACCCTAAACCTGTAGGTCCCTAAACCCTAAATCCCAAACCGTAAACCTGTAAGTCCCTAAACCCTAAACCCTAAACCCCTAAAACCCTAAACCCCTAAAACCCTAAACCCCTAAAACCCTAAACCCTTAAACCCCTAAACGCTAAGTCCCTCAACAAGAACCCCGGAGGTTTGGGTGTGGTAGGGTTCCATGGCGAACCCTGCCTCATAAGGTGACACCACTTTAGATTTCCTTTAAAGGGATCTATAAGGGTTTCATATGGGGATCTATAGCGGGCTTCTGGGTTTAGGGTTCAGGGGTTTTAGGGTTTAGGGTTTAGAGTTTTTGGTTTAGGGTTTTGGCTTTTAGGGTTTTAGGGTTTAGGGTTTTAGGGTTTTGGGTTTTGGGGTGGTCTCTGTACTGCAACCCGACTACGTAGACGCCTTCTTCGTGGCCGTCTCTTTTTCTTTTCCGGGGAAGGGGGGAAGGAAAGCCGAATCTCATGCATAGCACCATCGCGTGCTATGGTTCCTTGTGTGGTTACCTTCTTCGAAGCTCGAGCTAGTGATTTCGGGGCCCTAAGAAGTAGAATAGGCTGGTGTAGATTGGACTGCAATTCCCTAAGCCCTAAGGCCCCCTAAACCCTAAAGCCTTCAATGTAATTATCTTAATGGTCATCTTCTTATCATCGGCTCACAGGAGGAAGCGGGGAGGGCTATCACTCTCGGAGCTTGTGACGGTGAGAAAACCGCAGTCTCAGTGCCGTTAGGCCGTTCGATGCAGGGTCCTTTCGGGGATGAGTAGGGTGACCTTCGAGGTTACCGTCGGAGAGGTGCGTGCCTCTGTCTCTGAGTGGTCAAGCTGGTAAGAGCATAGGACTTCCCACAGTCTGAAGGCCCCAGGGTTTTTGAGGTTTCAGGGGTTTGGAGGTCTACTCATACTCTATAAACTCGGAAATCAAAGGCACTATAGACCCTGCACCTGATTCCTGTCTCGCCACCTCAAGCTACGCGACGGTTATGGGGAGCTAGAAGTAGGGCAACCATGGCTACATCTTTCGAGCTACGGTAAACTCAGCATGCAGAACGCTTACAGAAGCCTTATCGTACCTTTTATCCTAAACCCTAAACCCTAAAGCCTAGTTTTATAAACCTTTCCCTAGGGCTCCAGCTACCTAAATAGTAGGTTACTGGGGTACATAATATATGGTTAGTAACCTACTATTTAATCAACTGGAGCCCTATGGGGTTTAATGAACCGAAGAAAGCAGGCAGTACAGCGGCCACATGGGCGCGATCTTCTCCGTGGCCCTGCTGTCACGGCTTCACAGTGGAAGACCCCCATCCAAACCCGTCTTTAGGGTTTAGGGTTTAGGGTACCCGTAGTGGTTGCTGCAAGGGTTCGGTTTCGGCATTGAGGGGCTCTGGGGGGGGGTTACCTTAGGGTTTTTGTGGATCAGGGAGTTCACCCTTCGGGTGTCCTCTGCTTGGAGGTTCATGGGTAGCTATAAGTGGAGTTAGAAGTCAGAAGTCTCCTAAGATGGGTTATACTTGCAGTTACCCTGCTTTATAGCCCCACTTATATCTGCCCATGAACCTCCAAGCAAGCCCTTATAGACCCCCTGGTAAATCCTTACGGATCCCTCAAAACAGTCCCAATGAAGCCTTAAGGGAGCCTTTTGGCGTCCTTTCAACGCTTGGTTTAGGGGTCCGAAACCAGAGAGCCCAATATACCCCTTAAGTAAGGAATATACCTTAAATCATAGGGGCGTTAATATTATGATTTACAGAACCCTAAACCCTAAACCCTAACTATAACCTCCCAATAAGGTCTATTCCTTAATTAAGGGGTATTTGGGATCCTCGGGTTCGGGGAAGCGGTCAGCCCCTAAGCCCTCGAAGTGGCCTTCGACGGTTCAGGTTCGCGGCTTTGTTTTAGGGGTTTAGGGTTTAGGGTTTACGGTTTAGGGTTTAGGGTTTATAGGGGTTGTGTTTATAGGGGTTTAAGGTTTAGGGGTTAAGGGTTTTGGGGTTTAGGGACTTGGGGTTTATAGGGCTTGTAGGGTTTATAGGGCTGATAGGGTTTATAGGGTTTTCGGTTTAGGGTTTATAGGGTTTATAGGGTTTATAGGGTTTACAGGGTTTATAGGGCTTATAGGGTTTATAGGGTTTAGGGTTCAGGGTTTCGAGGATGTTTGTTGTGCATTCTCGGGATGGATTTCGATCCGGAAGCCAATGCTTGAGAACGATGAAAATGCTTGCCCTCATCATTAACCCTAAACCCTATATTATAAACCCTAAACCCTATATTATTAACCCTAAACCCTATATTATAAACCCTAAGCCGTGAATGGTTGTCACCCGACCTGCATGGTTTAGGCCAGACAGTCTCCAATTCTGAGGCTCAGGGACACAGTCTTGCAACAGTGACATGGCTTTTTGGCGGACGGGACAGGGACTCGATTTTGTAGGGCCGTAGTTCAGAGCTTCAGACATACGTACGGCGATGTAGTTCGCAAGTATGGAAGATGTCGTTTCTTGGCTTGACCACAGTCTAGGGTCTAGCCAACGGTTTAGCCTTGGCTCTTTGATTTGAGTGGTGTTGCATTTTCTGTCTGTGGCGCTTGTGCACAGGAAGCAGATGCCATCAGCTCCAGACGACAGATTGTGTGTGGGGTCTTTGAAGTAGCAGCATTTTCCGCAAGCTGCCAAGGAATGAAGATGGTGGCATGCCAATGGGCATTCAGGGACTTGAGGGATGATACGTCTTCAGTATGTTGCCAACGACAATGGCGATGACACTGGCTTGCAGTGGAACTTTGGACTGCTCTGGCTTTCCTTTGGGCCGGTGCTCCAATGCTTTGCTCATGGACGGTTTAAGGTTTAGGCTTTTGGGGTTTTGGGGGTTTTGGGTTTAGGGGTTTCGGGTTTAGGGTTTAGGCTTCAGATACATGACTCAGCCTGACAGGCTGGAGCTGTGCCGCGCGTACCGGCCTGACCGGGGGATGGACCCACCTCCAATCGTGTCCAGGGTGCTCGCAGTGTACGGCGAGTGAAGCGGCGGCTCGCTGCGCTCGCTGGCATAATGCTGGCTACCCGAGACGGGCCCTAAACCCTAAACCCCAAAGCCCTAAACCCTATAAGCCCTATAAACCGGGCTAAACCCTATAAACCCCAAACCCTAAACCCAAAACCTCTAAACCCCAAAACCCTAAAACCCTAAACCGCCATGGATTTCGACGAAGAGCTCCCAGAAGACCCCTTTTCGCCGGCAGAGAGATTTGATGAACGATACCCTGCGGTGGTTTTAGGGTTCCTTTAAAAGGATCTACAAGGGGAACTAATAAAGGCGTGTAGTGGTTTAGGGTTTAGGGGTCTAGGGGTCTAGGGGTTTAGGGGTTTAGGGTTTAGGGGTTTAGGGTTTAGGGGTTTAGGGGTTTAGGGTTTAGGGAGCTTTGGACATGCCCCGAAAGCATAACAGCCCTACATTCAAGACCCTGGACCTCAAACCCCAGGCTGGTTATCATTAAAACTGAGTTTTAAAGATAACCAGTTTATAAGAGTTTAACTCTTACAAACGCCTCATAGAAAAAAGCATTCTGCTAATCCCTCGAGTCCTACGCTTCCAAATCCGTGAGGTCCTCAACCAAGACATAAGATTACAAGGACACAGACAGAAGCTAAACCCCCGAGCAAAAACCTAAATGACGTTACACAATCAAACCCAACACCCTAAACAAAGCCGTGATACGAGATACTATGGAAGCTTCAATAGTCACCACTATTATTCCTTAGGTTAAAGGAAACTGCAGGTGGGGAGTTTAGGGTATAGAGGGCTTCTATAAGGCTTCTACAAGGTATATAGACCTTCTTTAAGGCTCCTATAACGGTAACTACCCACCTGAAAATGTCCTAGATAGGGTTCCTTGCCATAGTTGTATACTATGAAGGAGCCCACAACCCGATTCTAATCACTAACGCTCCTACATTACCCTCCAGAGCCTATGCCAGGCGGCGTCACCGAACGGGAAGATGATCGCTACGGGCTGCTTCGACGGGACCCGCGATACGGGTTCTGCCATATCTTATGGGCCTGAGAACTTGACGGGGACACTTGTTGCGCGTTCAATATCTAGGACATTTTCAGGTGGGTAGTTACGGTTATAGGAGCCTTATAGAAGGTCTATATACCTTATAGAAGCCTTATAGAGGCCCTATGTACCCTAAACTCTCCACCTGTAGTTGCCTTGAACTATAAGGCTTACTATACTTGTTTTATGGGGTCTTTCATGAAGATGAAGAGAGGTGTGAAGAATCCACGCTACCATGGTGAAGGTTTCTTGTTGTGATTATAGCATACTGTCACCCCCAATTACCCTAGTTTTTCTACTCTTTATACCCTTTTTATGGAGGTGGGGGCTCACTCACAGGGGTTCAGCTGTGGCCTAAGATGTCAAGGAATGTGTGTGGAGAACCATAATCGTGTTTAGTCTTACACATGCAGGTGTTGCGGGCTACAGGTAGGGCGGAGCATTGAAACCCTAAACCCCTAAACCCTAAACCCTTTATTGGGTCTAACGTTCAGGTTTTCTGTTCGGAGTTGGTGTTTATACTTTATGGATCTCTAAAACCAAAACCCGTAACTCTAAACTCTGAGCCCTGAAGTGTAACACGCCTTAAACGTGTAAGGATCTGATCAGGGTTTGGGCTCAGAGATCAGGGTTCAGCCTTCCTGATGCTTGAAGCGGTTTAGGATTTCGGGTATCTTTGCATTGTAGACCGTTCTCTCCCCCGCCTAAGTCCTACACCCTATGCTAGCCCCCTACAATGTTTCTTGCTCGAGGAAGGTAACATAGTGGGTGTGCAAGCTTACTTAGCTGCCATACCTCAGGGCTTGTCTATTATGTTTGTAGAAATTGTCCCCCTGAATCTCTTTTCTAAGCATCAAGGCCGCCACGCTAAAGTGTTAGACACGACATCCAATCCAAATTTGTGTTTTCATATAGTCTTAAGTATACCCTGAACGCTAAATCCTGCACCCCAGCACCCTTCCTCCTGTACGCGCAGGACTGCACGCATTATCGTGCTGGAGTCTGGCAAGATCGTGAGAGCGCAATCCTTAGAAGCGGGTGGACGGTCTAGGGCTTTAAACAGGGGCCGTATTAATCACCCGTACTATTTTTTGGGGATCCTTATTGTAATGATGCTATTCTGGTTATTATAAGACCCCCCCTAAACCCTTAACCCTAACCCCTAAACCCTATATTACGGTTCTAGAGTGACGGGTTTCGTCTAGAGATTGAACTTAGGGTTGACTGGTGACCGTCCAGCGGATAGTACTCTGTGTGTACACATATGCGCGTGTTATATGCATGCATATAAAGATATATTGCATATACGAATATATATATATATAGACATATATACAACACACATACACACACATACATAGATATATACATACATACATACATACATACATACATACATACATACATACATACATACATATATGCACATAGCATATGTGTGTATATATAGATATAGATATAGATATTGATATTGATATAGATACGGTTATAGATTCAGATATATATATATATATATATAGGTATAGAAATAGATATAGATATAGATATGGGTATAGTCATAGATATAGATTTTTTTCTAGATCTAGATATAGATACAGATAATGAGATAGATATCAGATATAGATATAGATACAGGTATACGTATAAATTTAGTTATGGAGCAATATAGATACAGATATCTATCTGTCTGTCTATCTGTCTGGCTGTCTGTCTGTCTGTCTGGATGTGTCTCTCTGTCTGTCTGTAGCCGTAGACTTCGGCACGCTAAGCTTTAAGATCTCCTCCTATCTCGGCGAACTTGCCTCTGCCTGTCTTTAGGGTTTAGGGTGTAGGGATTTAGGGTTTAGGGTTTAGGGATTTAGGGGTTTAGGGATTTAGGGGTTTAGGGTTTAGGGTTTAGGGTGCCTCTGTCTGTCTCTGTGTCTGTCTCTCTGCCTGCCTGCCTGCCGGTCTGTTTCTCTCTCTCTCTCTCTTTTTCTTTTCCGAGCATTCTGGCTTCCAGAGCAATAGAGCTTGTTTTTGCATCAGAGTAACCTGCTACAGAATACGGTTTGTCAGAGTCCGTTTTTCGGGGAGGTTTAGGGCATGGGTGCCCTGGTTTTCTAGTATCCGCTGACTAAGGGCTCTCTCTCTCTCACTCTCTCTCTCTCTCTCTCTCTCTCTCTCTCTCTATATGTATATATGTATATATATATATACACGCTGTGAAATATAGTAGGATCCTTAGTCCGATTTAAACATACACTTTAAACTACCATAAACCTACTGTTTTGCAGGGTTCTGATGACTAAGCAGGTGTTGGTGGAATTTAAGGCTAAACCCTAAACCCGAAACCCTACACCCTATAAGCCCTAAGGTATTCCCTAATTCAGTAATCTTGGAAAATCTGGAGATCCGCGAGTCTGCATCTCGCAAGCCTCCTGCTGTCCCTCTTTAACCCCCCTGCCGAAGCCTAATAACGGTTTAGGGTTTAGGGGATTAGGGGTGTAGGGTTTCGGGGTTTAGGGAGCCTAATATAGAAGCCAAAATAATTACCAGCATTATTCCCTAGGGTTCCTTATTGTACTTATACTTATATCATAAAGGAGCCCAAAACCCTCTTCTAATTATCAGGGCCCCTACATTACCAGTGTTTTTTTTCTGTAGGGTTTTCAGGACGTCCATATAAGGGCTGATAGCAAGAACCTTCAAAAAAGTAGGTTATGGTAGAACCAGGTATACCCACGGGCTGCATGGTAGTTACCTGTTGGGGACTACCTTAGAGGATCGTTAATTTTCGCCACAGAAAGGAACTATCGTGGAGCCTACAGCTAGAAACCTTGAACTTGCCAAGGTCTGTTCCGGACACCGGGGCAGCATCATGTCCCTTGCGTTCAGTGCCGATTCGCGAACCTGGCCGGTGTTGTCGATCGGTACCGACTTGGGAACCTCGAAGTTCGAAAACCTAAACCCTACATCCTCGACCCGATTCGTGTTTAGGATTTTAGGGCTTTAGGGCTTAGGGCTCTAGGGTTTAGGGTTTCGGGTTTAGGGTTTAGTGCTTCAGGGTTTTAAGGTTTAGGGTTTTAGGGTTTAGGGTTTAGGGTTTAGGGTTTTAGGCTTTAGGGCTTTAGGGCTTTAGGGTTTTAGGGTTTTAGGGTTTAGGCTTCCCAAAAGCCCGGAACGCTGTAATCCAAGTCCCGATCCCAGGCCCAGGGCCCTGTACTACGGTTGATGATAGAAATCCTTAGCATTACCCATCAGGGTTTAGGGGTTTATAGGGTTTATAGGAGGGTTTATAGGGTTTATAGGGTTTTACGGTTGATGATAGAAATCCTTAGCATTACCCCATAATAAGGAATATACCATCTTTCCCATAGTTTAGGCTCCTCAAGGTAATGCAGCATTTGTATCATCAACAGCATGGGCGCCCGGATACACACTATTCATACTCTTCACTACGTTTCCTGACTATAAATGTACTGTGACATACCAACCCCAAAACCCCGTTGAAGTTGATAGAATCCTCCTTTTGTGAAGCTTCCGCAGGCCTAGACCCTGAACGCCTAAACCCTAAACCCCAAACCCCTGACCCCTACGAGAAACCCTAGAGAACCCACGTTTTTAGGGTTCCTTATTATGACTTCTTTACATAAGCCCTTTGAGGTTAAGGTATATTATGGTATGGGAATTTTGGTATATTCCTTGTTATGGTATATTCCTTATTATGGGAATTATGGTATATTCCTTATTATGGTATGTTCCCTTATCATGGTGCCAGGAGAACTGTGGCGACTGGATCGGAGGATGGGGCCTGAATGCATTGGTTCTCAGGGTATAGGCCCTTGAAGAGCTCAGCTCCTTCAAGGCTTCCTTTCTGGGTTTCCTTTAAGGGGCTTCTTTATGGGCTCCTTTCAGGCTCCTTTTTGATGTGTTCCTTTAAAGCTTCCTTTACGATGGATTCCTTCAAGGCTTCCTTTGTGGGTGTCCTTTAAGGGCGGTCTATAGGGGTTCCAGGTTTATAAAGCTAAAGGTGAGAGCCAGGAACTACATGTATGCCCGGAGCCCGAAATCCTGAACCACAAGCCCGAAACCCTCAACCGTAAGCCCTAGACCCGAAGCCCCTAAACCCCTCAACCCATAACTCTAAACCCCGAAACCCTAAACTCTAAACCCCGAAACCCTAAACCCTGAACTTAAGCCCGAAAGACGCAACCCAAAGTCAAAACTGGTGGCACAGGACACCATGGTGAAGCTGTGGAAGGTCCTGTTGCTTGAAGGGTTGTGTGCTCCGTGTACGAGGGTTTTGGCGGTTTAGGTTTAGGGGTTGAGGTTTCAATATAGTTATAATGTAGGAACCTGATTAAG
>CAJNJA010005839.1:0-17397 GCA_905231915.1 Symbiodinium necroappetens
TGCTGCTGCTGGTGCTGCTGCTGGTTGGCAAGTGAATAGTCATGCCGGTGCAAGCATAGACGAGCGGGATTGAAGCCTTGCATGGCCAGCAGCTCCTGAAAGCTTCGGACATTCAACCATTCACCCATTAAATTAAAACCGTCTATAATCGGCTACACGGACTTCTCCTGAACTTCTTCTCCTACGACAGTGCGCTCTCACAACTTACAACAAATACCCGGCCTCGCCGAAAAGCAATCGGTCAAATTCGAATGTCCAGAGCTTGTTTCGTGTCGTTAATGCTGAGCACTTGCCGTATCGGAACACGGCTTCTCTTGCCACGCTTCCTGAATGCACATTAAGTACGCTGCCACAAACCCACTTACAAAGCAGTTGCATGTACATGTACTGTAAAAAGAATAAGTTTCCGGCTTGCCACATCCACTACGTATCTCTGCTTCTTCGGGGCCTGCTTCTTGTCCTTGGCATTCCGAGCTGTGCCCCACTGCAGTGTGAAACGACTGGGCAGAAGGACAGGTTAAACTACACATACAGATACACACATACATAATCATACATATNNGTTTTGGTTTTAGGACCACCCAAGAGGAGGATCAGCAACCATGGTTTTGGTTTTAGGACCACCCAAGAGAAGGATCAGCAACCACAGTTTTGGTTTTAGGACCACCCAAGAGGAGGGTCAGCAACCACGGTTTTGGTTTTAGGACCACCCAAGAGAAGGATCAGCAACCACGGGTTTCGTCATAGGACCATCCAAGAGGCGGGTCAGCAACCACGGTTTTGGTTTTAGAAGTACCCAAGGGAAGGATCAGCAACCAGTTTTGGTTGTAGTTATAAGTTATAAGTTATAGTCAAGTTATAGTGCCACCCAAGAGGAGGATCGGCAACCAAAATGACCCAACATAGTTTCCGGTAGTGTCGTGCTTATGGCACTCAATAGACTCAGGATAGTTCAACACCGGGCTTCTAAGATATAGCATATCATATTATGATATATGATGTGTATATATATAATATGCTATATATAGTTATATATGGTTCGATTTGATGGTCAGTTTTTAGTACTAGACTAGTGTTGACTAAAACAGACAGGAACGGTTGGAACGGTTCCCTACTGTTGCTGCTTTTCATGGTTTTGTCAGGATCCAAAAGAACGGTTCCGAACGGTTCCTGAGATTCTTGGTTTCAGCCCATGGACTAGGCTGCAAACAGTAAGGAACGGTTCCTACGGTTTTCTGCTGTTCTATTTGGGCCCTAACCTGGCCTGGTTTTGCGAGTTATGAGTGAGTCTTACGAGATTAGTTAGTAAGACCTTGGATAATTAGATAACTAATAAACTAACAAACTTATGAAATAGCAAGCTGACACAACAAGCACCATGGACCATGCACATGGACCAACTGGCCATCGGTCAAAGACGGGACTGTAGATCAGAGGTCAGATTCAAAGTCATAGTTAGCAGAAACACTGAGAGCCTGATTGTCAGACTTGCTATGCTGCACAAGCACAAAGCTTTACACATAGCAGCCTAGCTCAGCCAGGGCACTTTAATGAGTGCCCACATGATATTCAGCACTTTGGCTTCTCGGGGCGACAGCATCTTCAGCGCAGTTGTTGGAATCGAGGACGTGTACCAGGCAGCACCATCACCTGCTATGGACATGTGTCTGGGTCCTGGTTTCTGCCTGCCACAGTGTAAGTGTAAGGCAAGTGGCCGACCAAGCCAAGCTTTTCCTCCCACTGCTGCAGCTCGGCTGTGGACTTGGCCGAGAGGGCACGCGATCTTCGCTCCTGACCACAGGATTTGCTGGGCACTTTGGGGGGGGGGTGGCCAGGACCACCTGCCGAGACTGCACGCGAAGGCTTTGCCACCTCACAGACCAAGCCACACTGTCTCAGAAACCGTTCGGAACCGTTCGGAACCGTTCCTTGGACACCTGAAACTATGTTCCCCACACTGCTCCACCACCGACGACCCCCCACGCGAAACTTCTACCGAGCACCACGCCCCAAAATTGCCACCGGCCCCACCACAGGCCAGCACACCCCTTCCCATTCCCACTGCTTTGCATTCCTGACTCAACTGAAACATGTATCAGACTTATATAACATCCTTCTACTGCGGTATCATGCCATGACAAGGATTGGTTATGTCTCTGTGATGCAATGACCAATGATTGCTAATGATTGACAACACTCACAGGTTGGTTGCAAGCCAGGTCCTTCCCGGCTTCGATGTCCTCCAAGTTGCAGGACATCTCTGGCTGCTTCCCAATCAAGTGCGGCACTGCACGAACGATGTCGCTTATGCTTGATTCTTGGTGCTGTTCGCCCAGAAACTCAATGAACTTCAGCATTGAGTGGAAAGCAGAACCGCTAACTGTGTCGACCCTGGCACCGAAGATATAGAGCCGTTGACGGCACTGCGGCGAGCCAAAGTCTCGGCTCCTTGCAAGGGGCACAAAGCCTACCACAATCATAAATCCCTATCTTGACACATCTGACTGTCCCACTGTCTCACAGTCACTGAGTCTCTGCATACCAAAGCTCTGCTGCTTTACTCTATCTACTCTTCAGACTCCATACACTGCCATACACATAGACAGATGCGAGATGATTGTAACCAGAAATGGGCATGTCACAATATAGCAACTGCAACATGAGTCATGTGACCATGCCCTTGCCATTACAGTGTAATTACAGCCCGAATTGCAGGCACGACTCCGCAACAGAAGCGAGGCGATGTGGTATGGAGTCTCAATCTTGGTGAGGCCAAATTGCTCATCTCCAGTCTCGCCGTGCAGCAAGTAGTCGTAGGGCGACTGGCAGGGGAGTTGTATGCAAAACAAACATTGTAACATTGGTGAAGGGTCCAACTTGGCCGACATGTACTGACAGCTTAATTGTTAGTCACCGGTCAGTTTACGAAGACACGGACACCAGGCCTGTATTGCCTAAGAGGTCAATGGTCATGAATGGGCCGAATGGGACTCAAAGGCTCAAGGCTCAAGGGGTTAATGTTATCAATGGCCCAGTACTGTCTGTAGCCACGGATGCTAGGGATATTCGGTCAGTTGCAGGGGATTGCCGCAAGACATCACCGTGGCAAGTCGAAAGCACTGGAAAGTATTCTGTTCTGTTGGTAACAGCAAAGAAACCAATCTGAACTACCAAGAAACTGTTTGGCAACTTTTTGTCAGAAACAGCTGCTGCCGCTGGGTCTCAATACAGCCTGCAGATGCCATGCAAGCACACAGCTGGCATCAGTCGCTTGAAAACCTGCAGATGAGAGAGCCCTTTTCTCACTGCAGCACTGCAGTGACTTCAGCCAAATACTTGTCCATACTGTCGGTGGGTAAAGAGCACACGCTAGGCAACAATATGTCTTGCACTGGCGGCTCTTGCTAAAGGTTGTAATTATACAATTATACTATAGCAACAGCCCGAACAAAAATGACACAACATAGCCACGGAATCAGGGAACCATGGGATGAACTAGTTTGCATGAAAACAGAAAGATGCAGAGTGAACGAAAGGCATGACCAAAGGGTCACACGAGCATGAGCCGAACCTGACATGAAAGAATCAACAAAAATTATACACGTTGAAAGTTAAAAGAGCAAAAGCATACACACGACATGAACCAAAACATTGCTCTCTCTAAATGGCTTCTGGCTTTTGCTTTTGCTTTTATTTTGTTCTCTGCTAGTGCTATTGCTACTCATGAAGGTCCCGGGTCTCCCATCATGTTGCAGAGGAGGAAGCAGAGGCCGATGCTGTGAGCTGCGACAGCAAATGTTCTGCAGCTGACCTCGCCTCTGCCGTTTCTGTGCTTTGCACGATGGCCTGGAAGGCTCTTTGCGCCTGTGCTTTCCGAGCCTGGGGCTGTTCTTGCACAAATGGCACAACACAAAAATCATGGATGTACCGCGACGGCCTGGTCTCACTCCAAAAGTATGCAAAACGGACACATCCCTTGGCAATCTTCTGCTTGCAATGGTAGCATTCACTTCTGCCGGTTGGTGCCACAGAGCCGTCAACAAATCCGATTTCCAGGACAAAATAAGTCGACCCACGTGCTCTCTGCAAGCTACTTGCTCGGTATGCCGCAGCCATGGTCGCTCTTTGGTCTTGATGCTCAACGAACTCGCCAGCCACCCGTGCAACAGACCTAGCCTCCTGTTCAGCTTCCGCTGTCGGCATTGACAGTGTCTCGGCAGGCTCGGCCTCAAGACCGCCACCCAAGTCCAAGTCTCCTTCTGGCCCACTGCCATCGGAAGCATCGCTCGATTGGCTGGACTCAAGCTCGTCGGACTCGTTCCCAACATTGCGTGGCTGCTTTGCACGACGACGAGAGCCTCGACCTCTTCCCCTGCCTCTGCCCCTTCGGTTGACGGCTTTCTGTCGCTTGCGTGGCATGGGCTTCAGACCAAATGGCAACTCTACTCGTGTCTTGGTTGGAGCTTTGGGCTTCTCTGCCAGCAACGAAAATGCATGAGAAACTTCTCTAGCAATCACTTCCATGCGCTCAATGCTCCACAAACCATGCTCGAAAGTGGAAGTCATGACTTTCACATCCACCTTCTGCAAATGGCCACTGCACGACTGCAGCATGTCCCTGAACACTTTGTGTGAAGTAGCACAGTCTGGCACAGCCTGGTCCTGCGAAACCACTGAATACTTGCCTTCCGAGCCTTCCGGGCAGCCTTCCTGTTGCCAAGCATTCACGAGGATGTGCACAAGTGGCTTCTGGCACAACACACCCAAAAAGTACACAGATGCCGGAGGCACATGCGCTGCCCGAGCGACCACGGGCTGCAACACAACCAAGGTTCCGGATGCTAACTTCAGCCCCAGCGTCTGTTGCTTGAACTGAGTTGCAAGCTGATCTGCTTTCTCAAACCAAGCATCTTTCTTGCAAAACCCATACCGACATGCACAAGTAGAAGCCGCCCCCTCTTGGGGAGCGTCGCCCGTCTCCTCTTCCTCTTCTGCTTCTGGCTTCTGCAAATGCACAAACCTGTAGACTTCTCGATCGACTTGGTCCTGAGAAACCTTTAAGTCTATGTGTTCACGCGCCAACGCACCGTGCATATCTTGCAGCCCCAGGCCATGCTCTGCCCAGGCTGAGTGCTCATCCTGCTTCTGATTGTTCATGAGCAAGCGCTTTGCTGAAACTTTCTTGCAGAACTTCTTACCTGGCATCGCAGCTGAAGAAACTTGGGCAACAATCGAAGAATCACGAGACCACGAGGTTGATTCTCGCTCAAGGTTATCATTCAGTCATCCTTTAGCCTTTATCATGCGGATCACCGGCAGACCAGACCCCATCGGATACGCACCCCTCCAAACAGGCTTCAGAAAGGACAATGATGCAAACTAGTTTCAGTGTTAACCATGGTCCATAATAAGGAAACCATATCTGTACAATTTGAACTCTACTGTCCCCCAGTCGTCTTCACGATCATTATTGACTCATAAGCATAGACACGCATAGACCGCATAGACGTGGACAGAAACACAGACCTAGGGACCGACCATACCGACATAGATTCATATGTGTAAATTATGTAATTAAATAATGACCTTGGTCTGGCTGTAGATTTTGACACCGACATAGACATGACACAGGTGGGCGCCAACATGGTCGCCGTCCTTGTCGTCGCGTCGCTACTGCAAACTACTATTGCGCGATTTGTATTTGCTTTGCGAAACAAGTTTTGAGTTGTGGGCTTGTAGCTTCAGAACTTTTCATGTAATACACACACACACATCTGTGGCTAGGCGGCCTGAGGTGTACTGCAAGACCTCGACAGTCTGCTGCTGGGGAAGAACACCTTGAACGGCTGCGGCTGCAGCTTCATCCGCACCCTGAGATTCTTGGTGCTCCCGCCCCATGTGAGCCTCAGAAGCAGCCCACAGGGGCCGACTGGCCAGCTCGTCTCTGCAAGACTGCTCGTACTCAGCCTGCAGAATGTATGGCCTCTTGTCTTCCAAAGCCCTCCATTCCCGAGAGGTTGCCTTCTGCAGGGCACTGTACTCCGCTTGGCTCAGAGGTCCTGCTGCTTGCAGTTTTTCCCTCATGAACATATTCCATGCAGAGAGCCTTCTGGGCTCGCGGTCTATTGCCGCTGCCAACCGCTTCTTCGGGCTCGCAATGGGCCGAGGCTGTGACCTCTTCTTGGTGCAGCCAAATGATTTCTGCATGTCTGCCATGACCCTCTTGCTGGGCATGGTTTTTGCCAACACCAACGATTTGAGGTGTGCGTGTTCAATCTTCAGACGAGACAGTATGGACACCTCGCTCGCAGATGTGCTTGTCTTTGGCGTGCCACGCCAAGTGAACTGATTGAACTGATTCTGCCCATGTACATTCTCAACCGAATCAGTAGCCAAAGGACAGAAGGTTGCAATGCTCAGCAGCAGGCCTCGCACATCTCTGGCAAATTGAATGCGGATTGAAGGTTCAACCCCTGCCAATGGCCCAAAGCCCAGAAGAAGGGCACTGAAGCCTGCATCCACGCAGTCTGGGCATTTCCTGAAAACCTGGCAGAACTCGTCCCACCTTGCGATGAAGTCCGGATCCTCGCATGCAACCAAGGAAAAAAGAAGCCATGGGAGAGATTGCACGGCCAGGACAAAACGGCGCCATGTGTCTGACAGACTGAACACTGTCAACTGAAAGAAGGTCTCTGGCGTTGTCGTGTCCGCACTTGCTCGAAGGTAATCTGCCAGATCAAAGGATGCAAGATTTTTGAGAAAACCGGCCATCATGTTTCGCCCAAAGTCTCCGCTGCTCCACGACAGAAACAACTCCTGACACTCCTTCTTGAGACCTTGCAGTGATTCGCCATCCTTAGTATCCTGGAACCGCAGCTGTCTCAGCTGCGTGGTTCTTTTCAAGAGTTTGTTGATTCCTGCATCGAGCGGTTCCATGAGCAGATCAATGATGTTCGCGGCTGGTTCAAAGCTTGGTTCTGTCAGGGCTTGTGTAACCAATCGCAAACGCTTGGCATTCTCTTCGGCATACGAGGTTTCGTTGTCCAAAAGCTCCTCCACCATGCGACTCAAAGCTTCGGCATCTTCAGCGTCAGCACGGCCGGATTGAACAGTGTCAGCCCACTGCTCAATCCTTTCCAGAATCTTGTCAGTCTGGCCTGGTATGGGCCTGTTAATAGATTCAACAGAAATGGACAGCAGTCTATGGAATGGTCGGAATGGACGGAATAGAACTCCGAAAGAAAACAAGCCCCCGAACTGAAAGCATGCAAGTGGTCAGGTTAGATGAACTGGCCCAGGCTCAGGAGAAAAGTTACTGTAATAGTAATAAGTAATAATAATAATATAATAACTCATAAACATAAACTAGAAGCAGAAAAGCATCAAATGTCAAAATTTCATGTACCCACTGCCCGGGCGGCGCCTCTAACAGATGGCATCGCTGCCAAGGTCTTGGGGAGAATGCCATGCAAGTACAGCCCATCGCGCACGAAGGTGTTCGCCTCTTCCGCGTGTTTCCAGCGGTACAGGAGCGGCACCACCAGACGGTCGAAAAGCGAATGGAAGCTTTGCATGATCGTCGCAAGAGCTTCCTTCTCCCCGCCGGGACAACAGTCCGCACCAAGGCACCAATGAACAATCTGTGGTGATGTGGGGTCGCCGTTGTCCTTTATCAAGTGGTGCACCAGCTTCTTCATGCGCTTAGGCCGAGCCAGAGAGATGCGCAAGTGCTTTATGGTAGCATTTTTCCAATTCAGCACCTGGTCAGGCAAAGATTCGACATGGCAGTACATGAAGTTCTCATGCACGACCTTGGCCATTGCCGTGTGAAAACGCGCCCTGAATGAGTGGGATTCAAAAAGGTGTCCAAGACGAACCAATGTGGACCAGTACCCTGTGAAACCCAGGGCGACTGTACGTCGAGTGAGGCTGATTTGATGGATTCCACAATGGATTTGCAATGCCACCGACTTGCCGTCTTTCTGCTGAGCCCAGTGGTGCCGAATCTTGCCACAAAGCTCCTTAAACACGGAATCGTTTGTCTTCAATGCGTCGCATATCATGACGAAAACATGCCGACGAACAAAGCGAAAGATGTCCTGAGGGACACCCCATGCAGTCCAGCGATGACCAACATCGCCACAAAATGCGAGCAACCAGGACAAAAACTGTTTGGCCAAGTGGACTGCCGTAGCACGATGCAGTGTTACCATGGGCTGGTGCAAGAAGAACCACTTCGGAACGCTGTTGTCAGTGGCCTGATTCCAATCCTTGAGAACGACGTACTGTTGAATGTTGGCCATCACAGACCGGATCTCGGCTGAAGCTTTGTGCGCACGAAGCATCTTGATGTTTGTATCATCACAAGTGTTCAAGGAAAGCACGAGTGAAATGCATGGCACATCCTCCGCCATGGCGAAATCTGCCTCGCCATCATTGCCACTGCCCAAGAACAACTTCTTCAGTGCCGCTGCAACACTGACGAAGTACAACCAAATGGCCCTGCGCCGATCTTGGTCCTTCTTCTGAAAAGTGGTATTCTCTACAGGTATCTCTTCGAAAATATTCCACCAGCTTTTGACAGCTTGTCTCCCAGCAAAGTTCTCTTTCTGAAAAGCTGCGCAAGCAGCCTTGTCTGGGTCAAGCTTCATAGCTGCCCTCGCTCCAGTGTCGGCTGCAGTCAACTGTTTTCGCTGTCTGGACAGCAAGGATTTGGCTCGTGCGTTTGCAGTCTGCTGCTGCCGTCTCAATCTCTGCAACTCTTCATCTGCAGATTCTGCTGCATCTGCATCTGGATCCTTGCTTTTTACTTCTTCACTACCGTCACTACCTGCTGGAGAAACAATGCTGGCCGCACTGCTGTTCGATCTAGCACGTTGCCCTGAAGGCGCTGAAGGGCTACGCGAGCGCAGGTGTCGTCGCCCTCCTGCCCACAAATCAAACAGTGGCATAGCGCCGCCTCCACAAATGCCGACAGCCTCACTCCGAAATGCTATCATTAACCTGAGGCTTCAATGTTGTGGATGATGCTACAATCACAATGATGTTATGATTGTGTCTGATTGAGTTATGATGTTACAATGTTGCGTACTCGCACACAGTCCCCACTCCTGATCCCTGCCACTGAGTCCTCGTGGGTCTGGGCAGAAAAGAGAGACAGAGTGAGATCGATGCCAAGACGTTCAACATGCATGCTGCACTCGCCCAAGATCCCGAGCTGAGATTTTAGAGCAAGCCTCGCGTCGTAGAACATCCAAACTCACATATCACAAATCCCGCAGTCCCGAATCCCGGCCTTGTACGTGTCGAAGAATTCTCCGGTGCATTGCGACGGCCATGCAGACTGGAATTGAGGAACCTCCGTGGGAAGTTGATTTTCTGAGCATGCCACCACATGCCGAATGCCTCTGAAAACTGCTGTGCATGTGCGGAATCCCATTCTGCAAACCTGAGTTTTTGGACGACGGTCCAATGAGGCATGTTGTTGCTACCTTTCAATGCGCAAAGCTGAGTTGCTACCTGCTACCAGTCCCATCAAGTTCAAATCTGGCCTCCTCCAGCAGGAATGTGCGCGGAGTGCGCCGACGAATATGTCGACAAACTTCTATAATCGGCCTCGCAATTTCAGTTCAAAAACGCTTGGGCTTTCTGGGCTGTGGGAATGAGTGTCTCGCAGATGGTGCACACAGGGCCTTGCATTCGGGTCGTTCTTGAATGGGTCATAGTGCAAGCCACGTCGTGCTGAGCTCAGCTTGGAAAACGGCTGACATGGCGGGCCTGCCACGAAGATATCCTGCAGCGGCGGGCCAATGCTGCACGACTATGCGAACCATCATCACGATTCCTGAACCAAGTCGACCACACCATCATCAGCCTGAGTCATCCACAAATCATCACCACCACTAGGTTATCATCCTCAGCATTGACTCATCATTTGGCACTAAGACGAGCACACGGATCTTGAACTGCCGGCTCTTTCTGCTACGTGCTACCGGGAAACTTCCAGGTCTCCGTCGAGATCGACGGGGGGGCAAATATCGCTGTGTTTGGCACAAGGACCGCCTGCATAGCCACCGGAGCAATCGGTGAATAAGTGGCGGCCTCGGTTGATGCAAACACGGATGCAACATCGGTTCACATTGCCATCATGCTGCCCTAGATGAGCACGTCGTTACCACTACTGCCTAGATCTGTCTATGCAACCGGGCCAAGTGGCACTCATAGCTGGATAACATCACTGTTTGGACTGCTCTGTCACTTTCAGAAGCCAGCACTTCCTCAAAGTCGGCCCCGATCTCAGTGCAAATGTCCGACCTCTGCACAGCGAGCACAGCAGATGTAAACTTTGCGACTCCAATGTAAGTGGGAAAGATCATGATGTGCCAAGCTTGGGTCCCGGGCATACAATAATTCAGGCTCCCTGCTCCGGAGCACGCCGATGAAACCAGGTACCTTGGCATTGCAGAAAACGGCTCAGGACCCAGGACCCTGTTTGTATTCAGAGCTCGCTGCAGTCAACACTGCCACTATTGGAGTTGAGTGTCCTATCACGTCCATGCGGCGGGCAGATAGCCGCACCGGTGAGGCCAGAAGCTTCCAAATACAACCGTGCGCAATCAAACATCGTCATCGTCGGTGATCCGGTGACATCTACATCCTGTTCCTCTCGGCCTTCGTCCTCACTCCCAGATGACATCTGCGATGTAAGCACCGAGCCCGCGCCTTCCGACGCGGACTCGGCCAGGTCCTGCAACCAGGTTCAGATAATCAGTGAATAGTCAGTTAGAGGGAACTAGCCGGCGGATGTGTGCGATCGGTCCTCTGACTTGTCATTGCCATGAGCAGCACTGCTTTCCTGCTGGCAGGACAAGAAGTGAGAAAATAAACTGGAAGAACCTCGAAACTTGCTCCACACTTGTCCTCCCGAATTCTGGCAAATTTGGCCAAGACCGCCAACAAGCCATCGTTCGCTGCCATGGTATATGGCACAACAGGCGGGTTATCGAATCATGCCATTGCTACAGCATGTCGTTTGTTACGTTGACATGCAGTGAGCGCATGATCTAGCAGCGCACTGCGAAGCACTGAGCCGTGTGCCTGACTGCTGCAACTGTCTTCATGCGTGTTGCTGCAATTTCGAAAGCTCGGAGAAAGTTCTGCAAAGCCGGGCGAATTCCCACAGCATTTACAGGACGCGGGGGTTTATCACGACCATCCAAGGAAGACTCGCTACATAAGTTCTGACATCCTGCTTTGGTTTCTGAGAATCCTACCTCAGTTCCTGAGATGTGGTTTCTTGGAAACACACAGCCTCGAGTAAACAGGCCGACCGAAGCTACAAACAATAATCATTAACAGGGGTGGCATCCCAAACGACTCTTCCTTTATCCGAAACCGTCCGGTCCGGCATCATCTTTGGGACTCTTGCCATAGGCACCGACACCACTCCTTCCAGCCCTTCTCCCTTGTCATGGCACACGAGGACTCGCCCCCTTGTGACATCTTTCCAAATCTGAAGGGCCGCGTCGTCCAGGTGGGCTTTCAGGCTTGGGTACGGGGCGCACTTCAGGCGTGAAGCAACCGGGGCCTTGACCTTTGCGTCCACTCCCCATATCGCTGTACGTCTCGCCCTCTCCAATAAAGGCGCAGGGACCAATCCCTCCAGTTCAGGGGTGTGCAGGCCAGCGAAATGATCCCCATGTCGAAGCAGGTACTCTCGCTTCATTGCCCGGATGGCTTCTTGCCATCCCCCTGCGACTTTCAGAAGACGGGATCCAAACGAAGCTACTTCCCTGAGGCCTTGCTTGCTATAGTCGGGGTGCTTTTCGATCTCATCCAGATAAGCAGCGGCAGCCTCCGAAACGATTGGCTCCGGATTGGGCCCCAAAGGTCCGTCTCTGACGTACTGCGGCAACTCCCCTTCGTCCTTGGACCTCCCTACCCTCGAAGGTTCCTCTCCTACCAGCGATCCCTCCTTCTGCTCGTAGGGAGACCCGGGGTTGGAGCAGCCTGCGAACGCTCCGCCCCCCCCCCCCCCCGAAAGAGGCCCGCTCCGCGCCGGCGGCGAAATGACACCGGAAGTGGCCAACTGCTGCGCGACGACACCAGAGGAGGTCGCAAGAAGCGAAGGAAGCGAGCCAAACGCCGACGGGGGCAAGCGAACACGCACGAAGCCAGCCAGCACAGCGGAGAGCTCAACATGGCGCCAGCCTCGACCGGTGAGAGGGTGCACAAAGGACGCCTCCCCCCCGCGCTGGCGCTGCTGCTGAAGCAGGAGGGCCACAAAAGCGAGCAGAGGGGCAGAATGATCGGCGGCGGCAAAGCGCGCAGCGGAGGCAACCTCCGCGGAAGGGAGCGAAACAACGAAATGCGCCGGGGCCGCCGACGCCAACAAGTGAATGAGGCTGGCACGCACCGAGGCGCGCCGTACGTCATGCCCTTCAGCCGGCCCCAGAAGCGCGTACGATGCGCCGACGGAAAGGCACCGGAGCGCGGGAAGCGGGCCCAGACACAGCTCATAAACCACCGGACGCGGATCCGAGCCGACGCAGCGAGGAGAGAGAGCGGGGTCAACGATGTCGGAAGACGAGGAGGGCTCCCAACCAGCCAAACCGGCCCGCTGAGGCGGCGCCGGTACAGGATACAAGCCCAAGACACTCGTGGACAGCCCAGTGCGCCGCAGTTCCTCAACTTCGCATCGAGGACATTTGGCCGGCGGCACCAGCGTAGCACCGGCGACAGAAGCAGCCTCCAAGTGCACTTCCCAGCCGTGCATAACGATGCTACGGGTGGAAGCAGGCATAGCCTGAGAGCTAGGAATAAGAAGACGCATATGGCCTTCGTAAACAAGAAGCCAAGCAACTCGCGGTTGCCGGGCATCGGCAGCAGCCCCCAACAGAGTTTCCACGGCGGGGCGCCCCCACGAGTCCAAACGGACAATGGATAAAGCTAGCGTCTGGGCGAGAGAAGGCGGGAAGGCGGCGAGGCAACGATAATCCTTGTCATGCCCGAAAAACAAGAGGTCATGCACGAAGATTCGAAGATCGCGCTCGGCACGTGTCATGCTGCCGGGCTCGAAAGACAAAGCCTCGGCTGCCACGACCGCCTGAGAGTGGAGTTCAGTACGCAAAAGCGCGGCGGCGACTCGGGCTTCTTGCCACGTGGGCACGGTTTTGTCACGAGACCAGAGGCACGCAGCCGCAACATGGAGGAGCAAACATTGCCGAGGTTCTAGGAGGCGTGCGGCTCTGTGAGGGGCTCAAGCTTACCACTCAACTCAGCTGGGACTGCCAGGGAATCACCATAGTCGTAAACGGCCCAGCTGTGTGCTCTCCAAACCATCTCAGCGTGCCCCGGAGCGTCCACGCCCGCTGGCCACACGGTCTTAGAGACCGTAGCGCGATCGACGCGGCTGTCGCCGACCCGAGCGAGGTAGGCCTCTGCCTCCACAGACAACTCTGGAGCACCACGCTGGACGGCGTCGTCTAAAGCACGCTGCACGTCCTCCGGCCCTGGGCGGCCCGGAGTGTGGAGTAAGCGATTGCGAAGGTAGCAGGCAAGGGTTGGCGGCACATCTGGCACCAAACCTGAGTCCTCAACAGCTTGCATAGCTTGTGCGCGCGCCTGCGTCGCAGGAGTAGCATGCTGCAGGCCGACCAACTTGACAGGGGGCGCGGAGGCATTCTTGGTCCAATCGACAGCCGTGCCAGACATGGCATCAGCAAGGCCTGTCTCAAGATCTGTGGCGCAGAAGTCGCCCAATTCGGGCGGCGGCTTGGCCCAGCCAGCGCGGGTCTCGGAGGACTCAACAGTCCCACCGCCGACCGTGCGACCTGCAGTGGCTTTAGCTTTCGCCTTGGCTTTGCCTTCAGCCACGGCGGCGGCCACTTTGTCCGCGTGGGTTTTTCGCAACGAGGCGACGGCCTTGTCGACCTCAGCCGCGGTAGAAAGCTTAGGCTGCTGCGGGTGCCCGCCTCGACGGAGCAATTGCATCTGTATGCTGAAGTCCAACGTAGACCAGACGGGGTGCGGCTTCTCATGAGAGTGTGCACAATTGGCATTGCGGCACCCCCTGCGAGACATGAAGTCCCAGCACAAGTACTTACCCGTCTTCTGGCACTTGGGCCGATGATCCATAGAACGCTGCACTTCCTTACCTGAAAGAGGCTTGCCCAGTAAGGCAGAGGCGGTGGGAGTAGCACCAGCTCGAGGCCCGGGGACCGAATCGGTCCTCAGGGCCTCCTCACCCGTACCGCCTGCCCTTCCTCCCCCCAGCTGACCGGTTGGGCCCTTCAAAGCAAGACTCCAGCAGGTCCGCTCCAAGATTCGACGTTGCCGAGGCAAGACGTCTGTCTGGAAATACTCTAGCGGATGCTCAAGCTCGAAAGTCTGGGGTAGGCGCAACCAGGGCTGGCCATCCAGACCCGGGGCAGTGCAGAAAAACTTGAGTCTTTCGAAGGAAGGAGTGTCTACCCCCATTTCCCTACGGGCTTTTCGCTCAGTGTCTTTGATTTCCTCCAAGAAGCGACTCCAAAGTTCTTCCCAAGTAGCAACGACCAGGTGCAAGGGCCAAGCATGGGCTGACTCTTCTCCCAAGCGGAGCAACCCATTGGCAGCCCTCTCCCAGCAACCATAGTGTTGGACTCCGAAGACGCAGGCAATCGCCCAGCTCTGTCTCAGAGCATTACGGAACCAAAGGGTGAGGGTGGCTGGGGCACGCGGCTTCTTCTCCAGCTTGATATCACCGGGAATCGCGTAGCCGTCAAAGTCGGCTTCCGAAGTAGCTGGAAAATCGCCCACTGTCAAGGAGTATTCGGGAATCTGCCCTTTGCCACCGACGTTCAAGCTACACACTCCAAAAGCGAACCGGTTGGTGATATTCACTGGAAACTTAATCGAACGCAGCAATGGTCGGTCTTGAGACGCCGTATTACGGAGCGAATGAAACAATTCCTTTCCGACCGTGGCCATTCCCAACGGTACGGTAAGGGAATCACATCCCCTGATCATGAACAGACAGCGCTCTTCTATCTTTCCGACAGACGCTAATTTTCCACGATCTTGCGCGGACGATTCATCCTTCGCAGATACTGCTTTAGCGATTGCTTGTAGAGCTTTTGTTGCTTCGTCCGCGAACGCCGGCGGGGGGTTGGTATACGCACCGGCGCGGTACCAATCCGGCGGCGTGACCCCGAGAGTTCCTTCGTCCGCCGTGGCCTTACGACGCATCAAGCCCCCAAGGATGTCGGGTGACACAGGACTGGCCTTTGGTAGGGATGAGCTCTCCCACGGGAAGGGGGATTGACGAGCCTTCGCCCCTAGGAAGAGGCTAGGGTTCACAGCTTGATTGACTCCGAGCTGCTGCAGAGTCGGCACGTTGTCCACACCAGCTGGTGCCGAGAATCTTTCCGAGGGCGCGTCGCCCTTCGAAGTGTTCTCTTGCCAAGCGCTTGGACCAGTCAGCTCCGGGGGCGAAACGCCCCTCGGATCGCCTCCCAGGTTCGAACTGGATGCCGCACCATTGGGCGTTCGCAAGAGTTGCTGCATGTCAGAATGAGCATATGCTTCTGGACCAGGAGACATGAGTGAACGCAAGGCTTCGAGAACCTCAGGGTTATCCCCAGGCTTGGAGTTATCCACATAGGACTGGGCTTCAATAGCCAGGCACTGTGTCAAGGCCTTTTCCTTGTCAAGAGGCAGATCAGATCCGAACTCATCCCGAAAGGCCCCTTTCAAGGCATCCTCCGGGTTCTCGAAGGACATGAGGCGTCTAGTAACGGTCGGGAGTAAGCGCTTCGCTTCGGCGGCAGGGGTGCGGCTCTCTGGCTCATGAGGGCTTGCGTCTACCGGCGGGGCCCCGCGTCATTGGTGACCCGTTTTCGGGCCACTCTTGGCCCTTTTTCTTCCTTAGCTCCATGGAGCCGGCACAACCGTACCCCTGCCTTGGTATAATATGGTGTGTTGCAGCATCCTTCGACTGAGCATGTTCTTCCCTTTTGAGAGGCTTGATAAATAGCCCGATGGTAGTCACAAACACACACCAAGCAGGACCCGTCCGCAGCCCTTGGGAGCCCATCCTGGCAACTGACGACTTCGTCGGCTCTCAGCAAAGGTTCGGGATTACCTCGAGACAAGTCTCGGCAGGGTTCCAAAGCCAACGGCTTCACTCCAGTGGAACCAAAGTCCATGCCGACCTGATCGGCCTGGCACGGGTTCCCTTCCTCGGCCTCTGACTCCGTCTCCGAATCATCATGCCGAGGGGTAGGGTTCCCGGTCCCCGGGCGCGAAGCGCGCCTCGGGTTCCTTAAACAACAGGCTCTCGAAAGGCAGCCCCTACAACACGACGCCGTTTTACGAACGGTGCGGCGGAAACAGGTACACCAGAGACAGCTGCAAAACCACGTGAGTATCGCACATCTAGCCCAGGGCCCCCTGCCCGCCAAGTCTTGAAGATCGACCTCTTGGGCTTGGGATATGACCGCGCTGGTGCCGACGTGTACTGCGTGCTCGTCTTCAGCCGTGCAAGGTTGTTGGGCGCATAAGTGGACTCGGCATTCAGCAGCTTCCAACAAGTTACGGAAGTACCGATGGGATGACGCCTTGACTTCATCACAGGCGCAAACAAAACCATGCCGATTGGTTCGGCCCCTGATGGTTCCATGTCGCAAACGGGCGATAGCTGTGCCATCAGTAACGAGGAGATCGAAAGGTAGCCGGTTGGCCCCTCGCCCTCTCACCTCCGTTTGCACATAAGCCACAGTCCACGGCTCACCAGCGCAAGGTCCTTTCCAGTTGGGTCTAAAAGGTCGCTCCCCGAGGAGCCTAGAGACCTCGCTCCAGGGTGCGTCGCCCCGGAAGTACCGGAAAAGTGCTCGGATGTGTACGAGGACAGGAAAAATAACCCAGGTGTACGTCCAGATGCCTAGCTGAATAAGGAATACCCCAACTATTCCCACCATCAACCAGTACACCCAGCGTGCTGCGAAACCAATGGAGGAACAAAGTGGCCCACAATAGGCCCTTGCGTAGGCACTGCAAAATTCCCAGATCGGGAGGACTCTAAAATTAAAGAACTCCCAAAACGCGCCCCTCCAGCTCCACGGACTTTCCTCGGAAGAACCCTCCTCCGACTCCCCGTCGTCCGACAGCTCTTCCCACTTCGCTTGGAAAGGTATCCAGGAGAGGTCCGGGACTGAAAACAGTCCTCGAACCCCCCATGAGCTCTGGACCTCCCCCGGTCCTTCCCAAGTGAGGGTGGTCGTGGTCGTGGTCGTCGTAGCGTTGAACTTTCGCTCATAAGCTGAAGCTGCCAGAAGAGCGGCCCCAGCGAATGCCCGACCAGGAACCCAAACCATGGCTTTGCGCAGCTCCTAGGCTACCTAAAAAACTAAGCTACCT
>CAJNJA010005840.1:315-17397 GCA_905231915.1 Symbiodinium necroappetens
GTGTGTGTGTGTGCGCGTGCCAAGCTGCAAGTTCAGTCAGCTTCTGATCCTCAAGCCCAAACACATCCCACCCGAGTTCATCGCAGCCAAACCGTTTGTCTGTTGTTGTTCTAGGGTTGCCCGAAGTATATTAAATACTTGAGAGCACCAGCCAAAAGCGTACCTCCCCATAGGCCCCTAAGTAGTNNGTTCCTTTTTATGGTTTATATATTTAGAATCCCTATAAGGCTATAAGGTACTTAATCCCAAAAAGGAACCACTTATGTAGGGGCCCATGGCTAAACCCTAAACCCTTAACCCCTAAACCCTAAACCCCTAAACCCGGTAATCCAAAAAATGAACCACTTAGAGGCCTATGGGTCGACTTGACTTGAAAAGTGATCCTCCATATACCCCTTATGAGACCCCAAATACCTCTTTTTTGGGACCATATCCCCCTAATTTGGGGGTACAAGGAGGGTCCTGGTTGACTTGAAAAGTCTTTCCCTAAACCCTAAACCCTAAACCCTATACCCTAAACCCTAAACCCTAAACCCTAAAAGTGGGGCCAGGCAACTGCACGGCAGCCCGGAGCGCCCCGGGCTTCGTTGGCGATGATGTCAGTCCTTCTCCACGGGGCTTGGGGTTTAGGGTTTAGGGTGTAGGGTTTGGGGGCTTTTTGGGATTTGGGACGTTCCGAAGATAAGGGGTACCTTATGTTGGGGTCCTTGTAATAAGGATCCTACTATTTAGCGGTACTATATTAGGGTCCCCTATTTTCGGAAACCCCCACTTAGGAATTGGGGGAATAAGCAAACTTCTTCGCATCACAGCTACCCATAGGCCCCTAAGTAGTTCCTTTTTGCGGTTCATATTTAGAATCCTATCAGGTAATCCCCAAAAAGGAACTACTTAGGGGCCTATGGGTAGTCTATTAGGTACACTTTCTGACGTCGGCGATGTTTGCCGAAGGGGGGAAGGCTGCAACCGAAGAGCTCAAGCCTTTAACCTGGAGCCATTGCCTGAAAAGTGCACGAAAACTCGCCAAAGTTCAACACCCAAAGCCTTCTACCGTATACCCATAGGCTCCTTAGTAGTTCCTTTTGGGGGATAACCTTATAGGATTCTATATATATATATATAAACCACAAACAGGAACTACTTAGGAGCCTATGGGTAGCCAATGGCCATATGTAAGGACGCGGCGAACTCCTTCTATCCGACCACTTACATCCGAGGCTCCTCGTCCGGCAGAGCTCGAAGAGCGCCTGCGGGTAATAGACTTCACAAGTTTAGGGGGCATACCCATAGGCCCCTAAGTAGTTCCTTTTTGCGATTACCTTATAGGATTCTAAAGATAAACCATAAACAGGAACTACTTAGGGGCCTATGCATAGAGAGCTTCGGGGCTTTCGAGGTTTGGGGTGCAGGGGTTTAGCCACCATGGAGTTTCACGAAGGGACTGGGCGAGGTCCCGGATCCCTCTGGACACCAGATGCTACGTAAAACCACTACCCATAGGCCCCTATGTAATTCCTTTTTGGGATTGCCTTATAGGATTCTATATACAAACCCATAAAAAGGAACTAGTCAGGGAACCTCTGGGTAGGGCCAAACCTCCGAAACGAATGCAGCAGTACACCATGTCATAACCTCTGTCCGTCCCCAGCAGGCCAGCATTGCCCCAAAAAAACCCCGTGCCTTCTTAAAACCAAGGGCTCGAAACTTTGAATGCTGCATTCCTACAGCCCCAGAATTTAGGAGTTTCAGAAAATAAGGAACCCAAGTAAACAAGAATCCCTGAACAACAAGATCCTTCTTTCGAGGACCCCCTAAGTGAGACATAGATCCCGCCCCCAGATGCTACAGTACTCATTGCAACAGACTTTCGCCATATCTAACTACCCCCAAACCCTACCAGAAACCCTAAACCCTAAACCCCCAAACTGTATTCTACATGCTCTGGAGAAAGAAGCCTGAAAGGAACCCAACTCTTATAAGGCCCCTATACGAAACCCTCAACCCTACACCCTAAGCCCTAAACCCTACACCTTCAACCCTATAAGCCCTAAGCCCTAAACCCTAAAACGCTAAGCCCTAACCCTAAAACAATAAGCCCTAACCCCTAAACCCTAAAAACCCTAAGCCCTATAACCCTAAGCCCATAAGGGCCCCTATATGTTGCACCGAAAAAAGCGAAAAGAGCGCCCCCTTAATTAAGGAATATACCTTAAATCATAATATTAAGGGCCCTATACTTGAAGCTATATTCCTTTTTCCCTAAACCCTAAACCCTAAAACCCTGAACCCTAAACCGTGTATTGGGCTCTCTGGGAAAAGGCGGAGCAACCGCGCCGGCCTTCAGAGCATTGGCCCGGAGAGAGTCTCGGCCTCGCGGCCCCAAAAAAGGCCCGGCGGTGGAGTCGTCAGTTCCGATTTTTAAGGCCGTTTAGGGCTTAGGGTTTAGGGTTTAGGGCTTTAGGGTTTAGGGCTTACGGCTTAGGGCTTAGGGTTTTTTTGTTTATCACCTCTTTTCCTTTCCGCATTTGGTCGGGAAAGGGTTTAGGGTTCAGGGTTGAATCGTAGGTAGCGATATAAATTTAAGGGTGTGATGTAGGGCCCTTGCCTTAAGAATTAGACTAGGGTCCCTTTGAAGGGATCCTCGAAAGGTTCTACAGGGGATCTATAATCGTGTTCTATAGTAGGGGCCTCAATAATTTGAATAGGGTTTCGGGGCCCATGATACTATAACTATAATACGGAGCCCTCCAAATATAGGTAAAATTAAAAAAGGCCCCTATAGTAGGGGTTTGGGGTTGAGGGGCCTGAGGGCAGTCGCAAAAAGTCGCGGGGATTACGGAAGCGGGGGCGTGTTGGGCAAAGTTTTTTGGGAAGTTCGGGGGTTTGAGGGTCTAAACCCTAGACCCTAAACGCAAAACCCTAAACCTAAACCCTAAACCCTAAAACTCTGAATCCCTAAACCCTAAAACCCTAAACCCAAAGGTTTTGGGAGGTCGGGCTGCAGCCTCGAAAGCCTTTCCATGCTTCCGTGGTTGAAACTCCGGGAGGCAGCATCTCTGGATTCGATCACAGCAGCAGGCAAATCCTGGCCCTAAACGCTTTAATAATCCCAAAGCCCTTTAAACCCTAAACCCAAAGCCCTATAAACTACTATAAACCTTAAACCCTAAACAAAGAACTCCAGAAAGCACATGCTTTGACCCTTAATCCCAATCGTACAAACCTCCGCAGCGCTGCCTGGGACGTCCGAAAGCTCTGCCAACAGCTCCAGCAGCCGACCGGCACCGGAGAGAAGCACCTGAGCAGATTGGCTCAGGTGGGTACTGCTAAGGAGGCATCTTGTATCATAATTACGCAGGGTGAGTGTCAGGGCATATAGCCCTTCAGCATAGCTGTCGTGAAGGATCTGTTTCACGGCTTGGGCAAGGTTTCAAGAGCTGTTCAGAACTGGCGAGGAGTCTGCTTTCTGATGCAGCTATGCCCTGGTAAGACACTTAGGCTAAGAAAAAGTGTTCCGCGTCGGTTCAACCCCGAATACCAAGACAGAATCCTCGGATCAAGAGCACAATCAACCCCGAAGCACCAAGCAGGTGAACGGCCAAGTGGGACGCTCAGCTTCACCATACAGAACACAGCCACGAACGCCCGACTGAGCCAACCCAGAACTGGAACTTCAATACCCCCCAAAACAATAAATCTGCACAGCCCCCACTGAACCTTAACAGCCCTCCCAAGCCCAACTTCGCTGCCACTGCTGCTGCTGCTGCTGCTGCCACCACCACCGCCGCGACGACTAGCTACTACGACGACGACAGCAACGACGACGACTACTACTTATACTACCACTACTACCACCACCACCACCACCACCACCACCACCCCCACCGCCGCCACCGCCACTACCACTACCACTACCTCTACTACTACCACTACGACTACGAGTACGACTACGACTACGACTACGACGACGACGACTACTACTACCACCACCACCACCACCGACTACTACTGCTGCTAGTACTACTACTACTACTACTACTACTACTACGACGACGACCACTACAACTACGAGTACTGCACCGACGACGGCGGCCACTACTAGAACGACGACAACAAGTACGGCTACTACAGCTGCCACGACCACCACCACTGTTGCTGCTATTTCTGCTACTGCTGCTACGAATACTACCACTAAAACTACTACTACCATAGAAGCCTACCTCAGAGCAAAGCCAAGAAGCCAGGGAGGCACAGGAGCACTCGAACAGTTCCGGCATCCTCCCAGGGCAAACCGAACCGCCGACTTCTGGGCCCAAGGCTTTGAAGCCGAATCACAAAAGCAAACATGTGTATGTGACTCTATGTATGTCTGCATGTTTGTTTGCCTGCTTGTCTGCTTTCCGGTTTGTGTGTGTGTGTGTTGGTTTGTTTGTTTGTTTGTTTGTTTGCGCGTCCGTATGCAGGCACGTACGTAAGTAGGTGTGTAAGTACGTACGTTGCACGTTAAGCCGTTAAGCTTTTCTGGTTCTCTTCTGTACAGACGATAAGAGACCCCAGAGCTGAAAAGTTCAATATCGAATCCAATGCAGCAGCTTGTGTAAACCTGGCTGACGTCCTGGCAGCTGAAACGACAATCGATGGCTGTGTCGCTAACAAACTTTCTTTCTTTCCGAAACTATTGGCTGCCCAATGTTATGATAACTAAGAGCTTTCATCATGTCTGCTTCGCCCTCCAGACATTGCACAATTGTGTGCACCTGGGTGCTGACTTTCTTTGTGGACCCTTTTCGATACCCACAACTTACATCATACGAGTTCACTGCTGCCACATACCAGAACAACCCCGAAGGCTTGATGTTGGTACGACTTTCTCGGCTTCTTTGCAGCCTGGAGATGTCTTCGTAGCGTGCGAAGTAGCCGATGGACTTCTCGAGCCTCCGGTTGATCTCGCCCTGCCAGGAATTTGACGAATCTGTCAAGTGGGATTTTGATAGAGACGACTGTCATCCCATCTCGGATGACATGAGATTTCGCTTCGTTTCCAGTCTTGCTGCCTCAGGTTGCTTTGGGACCCTCACCTGCCTGCTTTGGGCTGGCTGCGTCTCGCCCGGCTTGTCACACCCCCAACAGCTCTCAAGGGCGTGCAAAGTCGCCAAGCCCTTGCGTAACCCACTGCTACTACTTTGCTGTGATCAATCCTTTAAGTATGCGGTTGATCAAGCCTCTGATGCCAAACCGTCTTCGCTGCATTGCAACAGGCCGATTTGACAGCACAGCTATGCCCATTTGCTAACGCTCTTTTGGGAACACTGCAGCCTGACTTCTGCGCAATGCACGCAGTCGCGTTCCACGAGAAGAACCTCGCACTCAGTCTCTGCGGTGCTGAGGCAGAGCCCTGCACTCTTTTCAGAGACAGGTGCGGCTTCCTACATTCGATCGTGGACGTATGGTCAGGGAAAATCGCATTCTCTCGGTGAAGACTCTGCAACACATGCCCTAATTCAAACTATTCAGCCGGGCCCCAGGAAACACGTCGACACCCACATGCCGAATTTCGTGCGAAACGATATGATCCTGTGCCTGCTTCTTCATGTATGTATATATATATATATGTCTGTATGTAGGTCTGTCTTTCTGCCTGGCTGTCTGTCTGTCTCTGTATGTATATATGTGTAACCATACAACATTTATGTTACTTCCGTATCTGTATACCTAGTATGTATGTCTGTCTGTATGTATGTATATATATATATGTATATATATATACACATGTAGATAGGTTGCACATACGTCCATATCTGGGGATATGCATATGTATGTGTACACACACACGCGCACACACACACACACAAACACAAACACACAGACACACACACACACACGCGCGATCCATCCACACAGACTAACAGACAGACAGACAGCCAGCCAACCAGCCAGCCAGGCAGGCATGTTACGTTCCTACAGACAGACAGAAAGAAAGACAGACAGACAGATAGACAGACCGCAAGCAGACAGACAGAGAGACAGACAGACAGACAGACATCCATACAAACGGACAGGACAGACAGACATTAACTACGTGCAGACATCCATCCATGCATGCACGCCAACAACATGTACAGATATACAACAGACAGACGGACGGACGGACAGACAGACAGACAGACAGCATATGTACGTATGTATGTATGTATGTATGTTATGTATGTATGTATGTATGTATGTATGTATGTATGTATGTATGTAGGTACGCATGCATGCATGCAAACACAAGCACGCAGGACTGCATGTACGCGTGTGTGTACATATCTTGGATGCCTGGCTGAAGCCTTTTGATACACAGCGATGAGCCTCAACAATGCAAGAACTAATAATGTCAGTGCATGAGAATATGAACTTGCAAACACGATGATCTCGCCCTACTCACAGCAGCCCTTACACGAAGAAACCCCTCTTCTCAATTGACAAGCTTCATCTGGCCGCTCTTCACTGCATGATCTCAATGGCTCCGGTTTTGTTCGGGCTTGAATCCATATAATATAGGAGACGGAACACATATCCGTTGTAGGTTTTCATCTCGGGGAGCTGATGTCGCCGAGCATACTTGATCATGGCACGAAAGACATCTCTGCAGGCTGCCTTCGTGTCGAGCAAGAAACCCTCCTTGCAGAGGCGTTGCCGTATTGCCACATCCCTACGGGGAAGTCTCCACTGGCCATCGGTCAAGTGCGAGAGAAAAGCATGCCGAAGCTTGTCCTCAACCTCTGCAGCTGTGTCTGTTCCGGTGGGAAGCGAATCCAGCTGCTTCCGCAGTTTTTGTTTGTGGGCCGGGGCATTCACGAACACAAGCATGGCTTCCTGTAGGTCTGTGTTCATGTCGTCGTCCATGTACCCCAGCCTTCTCAGAGCTTCGTGTACAAGATTTGTCGAGTCGTTGAGCATGAAAGGGCCATCTCCCCCGAAGAGAGCCTTTGCAAGGCCTGTGCCGAATTTGCTCATTTGCGTCTTGCTGGTCAGCCTTCGATCAGTCGGAGATTTGGGTAGGAAAAATGCCATATTGTCGGAATACCTCCGCCATGGTTTACTACTACTCCCACGCATTTGATCCAAGACTTGGGTGATGCCGATTTGCAAAGGAAAAACAGTTATTGAGCCCAACTCGTTCGTGAGCCAGAACTTAGTTGTGGAGTGAACCAGAGATTCGAATTCCCTGTCGCCAGCGGTTGCAGAGACATAGCCCAGGTCACCCAACATATTTTTGCAAGCTTCGACACTGTCAGTATTGGTCTGGAGGCGCCATTCGTCACCCAGCTGCACATGCCCGTTGCCATCTGCACGCAAAATCGCGCGTACTTTCGGAAACACGGATACGCGAGGGTGTAGTACTTCGACCTCCACCCCCAGACGCCGATAGCGCTCGATGACTCCAGGCCTCTTTGATGGAACGAAGACTATGACCCGCGTGCCGGTGTCCGTTGCGTCTGTAATGGCCTCTGAAAAACCGTTGTCGCACGTCATGAGCGCCAGGCTTTGATCTTTGACGCGAGTCCGGATTGCTCTGTCTATCACATCATCATTAGCTTCTCCAACCCGGCTTGGATTGCGATCAACTGGGTGGAACGTGATCTTGCGATCTTGGAAGAACTGGCTCCACTTCTTATTATTGATGCGACGAGGCTCCGCGAAAACGGTTGTGTAGACTACTTTGCCGGTCTCCTCCAGTCTGTTGATGACGTCCTTGATTTCTTCAACACTGTGGTTATCTGCATCCACAAGAAGCTTCACAGCTCCTGAGACGCAGCCCGGCGATGCCTCACACATGCATCTGCAGCGTCTGCCACGAAATGCTTTGCGCGATACGGATGCAAGGACCTTGGCGACGCAGGAAGAAAACCCCATACAGGCAGTACATATATATATATATATGTGTGTGTGTGTATTTATATGTATGTATATATATATACATATGTGTGTATATATATATACCTATCTAACCTATCTACCTATCTACCTATCTATCATATCTTATCTTGTATTATCTTATCTTATCTATCTATATATATATACACACATACGTATATATATATATATATACATATATATATATATGTATGTATATGCAAAAACAAGGCAGTTCTGAAGACAAACTAGCCATGCGGCGGCAGAGCTGCCAGGGAGAAGTGATCCACCCCCTGGACTCTCCCGACCGAGCTGCCACCCTCCACCGGACGACCGCGCACCCCGAATCTGCGTGGAAGGTGGGCCGACGCTAGAGATCCCTGTTTGCGGAAGCTGCCACACATCAAGCATGTTCAAGGCTTTAATGCAAAATGAGGGAGGCCCAGGCGTGATGACCATGCTTGTGTCTGTCATCCATGCAAACGAAGGACTTTGCAGTACATTCATGTGTCGGAGCGAAAATTTGTAAGCATCGCTGCGTTACAACAACTGTAGATGCTGTCTCGGCCGCGGCGGCTAAAGCGATCACATCAAGATCACTCCTTGCCAAGCTTGTTCCGCTCCAGCGCTTTACACCCGAGAAGCCCCCACCTGCCGCAAGTGGTTGGCGACGAGCTGCTGCCTTGAGGTTTTTGGCTGCTGGCATTTATCGGCCACAGTGACACTTGCACCACCTTTCACGCCTTACGAACCGAGCTTAGGATCATTGGGTGGTATACGGCTCGCAGCTACCGTCTTCGTTCATCGTTTCTTGTTGCAGCTTTGATGAGCTGTAATCGTGACACGGATCGACATTTCTAGCCTTGGATTCAGGTGCGGCAGACAAAGCTTGCAATACAAACAGCCTCGACGGCGGCTGGTAGACGGTAGGACCATGACAGGGCATAGCCTGGACCTGTTTCAGACCTGCTCCGGGGTCTGTCTGAGTGATTTGAAAGCAGCATAAAAGTGGACTTGTTTAGCAGAAGAGCCTAGATTCAAGTTGGAGTCAGAATCACAGGTGTCCTTCCCGAACAGGTCGGTTTGATATTGCACAGGCCATCCCCTCACGGAAACCTTGACCCTGAAATACCGTCCCCAAAAACTCCCTAAACTCCTAAGCCCTAAACCAAGAACCCTAAACCCTAAACCGTAAACCTTCA
Organism: Symbiodinium necroappetens; assembly: GCA_905231915.1. Classification (NCBI taxonomy): domain Eukaryota; class Dinophyceae; order Suessiales; family Symbiodiniaceae; genus Symbiodinium; species Symbiodinium necroappetens. Next base: position 9,417 of record CAJNJA010005840.1, read on the forward strand.
GATGTCTTGGCCAGGACAGGATGCGCTTGGAATTCTTTCGGCACCTCCGGCAGTGCAGGTCTTTCAGAATACACGACCAATAGTCGACCAGTTAGCTAGCATAGAGATATAATATAAATCATCTGATATAACATACTTGATTAACTTAATGTACAGTAGTATATAGTAAGTTAGTGTTATATACGAGCCTCAAGACCACTGCTGGCACCCTCACAAATCATCGCCTCATCGATTTTTGTCTTGATTGTAGGCAAGACTCTGGCAGGGGCCTAATGCTTGCGCCGCGCCGTTGACATTCATATTCGTCATATTCTAAAATCGTACCCAGGTTCTGCAGCATTAAATCGTAAGGCTCCAAGGCCAGATCCGAAAGTTGCCATCAATCGGTCTCTGAGTCTCGTAACTCCAACTGCGCAAACCCCAACCTGAAATAACAAGAACCCAGAGAGCCCAATACCCCCTTAATTCCTTAATTAAGGGGTAAGGCTGCGGGTAAAGACCTGCACTACACCAACAGCAACCGACCCCTCTAGCACACGAAAGCCATCAGAGCCATCCTAATTCCATGCCAGCTTCTTCTTCTCCGACCCTAAAGGTCCAAAGGACCCAATAATCGGGTACTTTGGTTACGGAGAGTAGTAATCTAGCTATGATTATTAGGCACTTGGACCCTTAGGGTGACTGTTTCGAGGTGAAGAACCCATAAAGAGCCCTTATAGTACCATTATAGAAACCCTAGAGGAACCCTCATAGATCCCTTTAAGGAACCCTAAGAGGGACCAAGACTGAGGCTTCCGATTCTTCCGGGCTTTGGATCGAAGCTTCTGGTGCCCCTCTCAAAGCCCCTCCAAGCACACATACACACACACACACACTTACTTACACTTTCTCACTCTACAATTGGGGGTACCCATAGGCCCCTAAGCAGTCCATTTGTTGGGATTACCTTATAGGACTCTAAATATGAACCACAAAAAGGAACTACTTAGGGGCCTATGGGTAGTTCTCTAAATTAGGGTCCCTTTTTGAGGTCCTTTTTTTTTAAGGACTATCTTGGGGACCCAAAAAGGGGACCCCAATTTAGAGAACGACCCATTGGGATATCTTCCGACTCTGGGGTTTGCAGTTTCGGGCCTACCCATAGGCCCCTAAGTAGTTCGTTTTGGGGGATTACCTTATAGGATTTTAAATATAAACCAGGAACTACTTTAGTTCGTTTTTGGGATTACCTTATAGGATTCTAAATATAAACCAGGAAAGGGAACTACTTAGGGGCCTATGGGTAGGGCGTTGCGCAGCCTCCGGGCTGTTCGATGGGCAGCGGGGCTCTAGCAGCGCACGCATGAGGAAACCTGGTAGAGGGAGGGCTTAGGGTTAGGGATAGGGTTTAGGGTCTGTGGGTGTGATGGAATTTAAGGGGGAGGGGGGTTGCATTGAAATCTCACATTGAATCATGTTTCCGGCCGGTTTGAAGCACAAGCTACGTCCTCGTGTTGGACCCTGTGCAAACTTTGGCTTCTGCCTCCTCAAGTATGCTCGCTTATATGCAGTCTATATATTAGAGGGCATTTCCACGACTTTTTCGGAGTGTTTGCAGAACTTCGAAAGTGGCAAGTGTGTCTGAGGCATCCGCTTGCAAATCTTGTCTGTGTAATTAAAGGGCCCGATCAGAAACTTAACGATGCTGTTGAGCCTTGCCGGTGTCTTTAGTTCACTCCTAACCATTCAAGCTTGCAGCATGAATCCTCAACACACAGGTATTTGGGCGTCGTTGTAGCTTAGAGTAACTCTCAGCATACCGGTTGAACTATCCCAAATCTAATTGAGCACGGGACCCTCGCTTTAGGAGCAACCCCAATGCGTTGCGTGCTCATCCCCGGTGACCCCAATGCAGCGGAGTTGCAAACATCACGGACGACGCCCTGGTGCTGGTAGTGACCTTAGGGGTTTTCCAAAAGAAGCGGATCCCCGGGTTGCGTTCTGCGTTGCTTGGCTGTGCAGGTCCTGGCCTTCAGGGTCTTAGGGGAGGCTCCCCAGAGAGCCCAATACCCCCTAAGTAAGGAATATACCCCTTAAATTCTAGGGGCCTTCATAGTATGATTATAAGTCTATATTCCTGAATTAAGCGGTATTGGGCTCTCTGGGTCCGGGGAGCCACTGCAGTCCTCAAGCCAGAGCTCCTTTCGAGGAAGGCCCCGGCCATCGTAGGCGGCCTGCATCACACTCACCACGCTGACGATGCACTCCTGCACCATGGACTGCAACTCCAGGGGCGGTCTATCTTTTCGGCTTTTGGGACTTTATGGCTTGGGTCTTTAAGGCCAATACGATTCGGAACCCGAAAACCAGCAGGCCCCAGGGGCTACGAGCCCCCCAGACCCTATGAAGTCCCCAGATAGCCCAATACCCCTGATATAAGGATAGACCTTACATTACAGGGGCCTTAATAATATGATTTAAGCGATATTCCGGGGTATCGGGCTCTCTGGGTCCAAAGCTTGAAAAAACCAATCTGTGGACGAACTAAGTGTCAGTGTAGGCCCCTAATTTGGACCAGAAAAGGCAGATCTCAACGGCTCATGCAGAACCCAAGTGAAGTGGCATGTGTGTTTCGTAACCTGCAAGTGTTATGCGTTGAAGTCACTTCTGGTGCATCATGCTTTGGATTTCTGGGCTCTGATGGTCCAGCGTTTCTTACCGGCTACTAGGACAATGGCCTTTGTGTGCCCCTGCCCCTGAACTCAAACCCCCGCTGATGCACTGCACTGAACGGACAAAGTAATCAGATCTACCTCCAGACCGCTCTAAGAAGGTCATCGGGGATGATGCTCCTGGCCCAAGTCCCCCAGGTGTTGCACAAGGCGCAGAAGCAACACCTGGGCCGCAGGAGAGGCATTGTTAGGAGCACACATCAGAGTTTCTTTCTCCGGGGTTATGAGTTCTGGCGTTTTTTGAATTTTAAAACAAAAATGTCTCTAATTAGATTCCTTTAATCCCAAACCCAACACCCCAAAATCTTCGTCCTCAACTCTGTGGCCCTTTGCCGAAGTGGCGGGCCGCTCCTTCTGTTCGGGGACCTCTGAGGGCGTAGAGTGCTGAAAGCCATCGGCACCCAAAACCTCCCACCAACTGAACTCGCACACACAAAACCTACACCCGAGCTATAGAATCTCTGCATCTCAAACACCAATCGGTGCCTATGCTCCTGCTCAACAACCTACAAAGTCCTGACCATCTTTGGTTCACCTGCACCAGCAGGGAGACGAAAGACCTGAAATGAGTTTCAATGCCCAAGAGTCTGCTGGCAAGACCCAGCGCTCCCAATCAACTGTGCCAGCTACCAGCTACCAGTACTTAGTTGCTGGGTTCATAAGCACCAAAAAAGGGTACACTTTCAGTTCTATCAGGGGTCATATTATCCTAAAAGTTTAAAGTGTACGTAGTAACTCAGCTACTAAGATTATATTCATGAAGTTGGCGCCTCCCATCTTGGACTTGACATAAAAACGACTGCTGATTCTGCAGTGGCCCTTCCTGCGCTTTTGTTTCGTTCCGGCTTTGTCCGGCCAAGAGGCGAGAACGTGGCATCCGCGGCTTTGGATGATGGCATCCTGCCCAGAGAACCCAACTTACCCCTTATTAAGGAATATATACACTAAATCATAATAATAAGGCCCCTATACTATAATTTAAGGTCTATATCTTCGAAATAATAAGGCCCCTATAATTTAAGGTAGATTCCTTGATTAAGGTGTAAGTTGGGCTCTCTGGGTGGCTGCAAACCAAACTCCCCCGACCCCGAGCAGCGACTCGAGCTTTGGAGGCGCCTTGGCACCTGAGGAGCTCTGGGAGAGGTGCCTTTTGAGGAGTAAACTTCGGAGGATGCTCACTAAAACGAGTATAAGAAGAAGAAGTTGAAAATAGGAATAGGAATAGGAATAATCAGCAACAGTAAGAATCAATAACCCGGAATTTGCGCAAGTCCCAATGGTGCACATGAAGCTTTACATCTCTGAAATCCCTGCACCCCTGCGAGCTGCTTCAGCCTCAAGACCTAAAACTCGCAGACGAAAAGCCAAAACCCGGAGCGCCTCCGCGTGAGTTGCCATGCCCCGCGCGACGATGTCCAAGAGCCCTGGCTTCGGCGGATGCTGGTCTTGGCTAGCTGGGTCTCTTGGGACTTGATACGGGAGCCTTACACTATCAGCATAAGAAGTAAAGGGGATTCTTCTTCAGAGCAAAAATCACTCCGATCACTCAATTACAATGACAAGATTTGGGGGTTGGGGGATTGGGAGCCTGGAGGATCTAAGGCAGGTTAGACGATTAGAAGCTTGCGGTCTTGGGGACGATGTTGTTCGTCGCGCCCCATACTGGCAGCAGCGAAGAAACCAGAACAAGAGACAACACACGACCCCGAGCTTCAGATTCGATGCCCTGCGACTTCATGTTCGGAAAAGTATTGTTATTGTTATTGCTATTGTTACTGTTACTATTACTATTATTACTATCATTATTATTATTAATATTATCACGAATATTTTCATTATTACTAATATTAAGGCCCGCGGCCTGGGGTGGCTTGCCAAAGGCCCCAGCGAGGGCTCAAGCCCTGGTTTGCCTGGCGTGTCCTCCCGGGAGAAGGAGTTCACATGGTCCGTCAGCAGCCACTCGCATTCCTCGGTTCCAGAGAGCCCATGAGACCCATTAAATAAGGGAGTTATACCTTGAACTATAGGGTAAGGGAGTTGCACCTCAAACTATAGGGGCCTTAATAATATGATTTAAGGTCCATATTCCTCAATTAAGGGGCATTGGGCTCTCTGGGTTCGTGATTGTCATGCGACAGCTTTGGCGATCACCAAAGGTTCCGGCGCAAAACTGGATCTCACAACCAAGTTGAAGACGTCACGACTCAGGACGAGGCGACGTCATCGTCGAGGATGTCGATGATTGCCTCGGCGCGTCGTCAGGAAAGGTGTAGTACGGCAAACCGTGGTGACACCAACCGGGTCAAGGTTGGAGCCAGTCGAGATCGTGATTCCGTCTAGCGACGAACCTTTCCCAAACAAGCATCTCCTGCAAAGGCATCCAGGCCGATCGGAACTCGATCTGCAGCGATCGGGGAATCAGGGGAGCCCCAAGAAGTAGACTTTAGGGAGGCTTGTGGATTCCGAAAATAGGGGACCCTAATATAGTACCCTAAATATTAGGATCCTTATTCTCAGGACCCCAAGGTAACCCCTTATTGTCGGAAACTCCCAAAGATTGCCAACGAAGTGCACAGAAGGCGGCATCCACCACGGACGCTTCCTTGCCGTGCATCTGCAGCTCCTGGCAGAATCTCCGAGTAGGGTTTAGGGTTCAGGGTTTAGGGTCTTCCAGCCTTATACTCTGTCCCATTACTACACGCCTTGATCCCGAATCCCTTAAGCCGACAGAAACTGGACGCTTGGTGAAAAGCTCTTGAAACAGCCTCAGGGCCCCGAACAAGACTGCTGAACCTTCCCCCCGCGCCCCCCATAGGGGCAGATCCTGGATGACAAAAGGCATCCCGGAGAGCGCGGCCAGGAACCAGACGCAATACCTTGGGCGACAGAAGGGGCTCAGAGGGCGAGTGTCTCGGATTTTGGGCTTCGGAGGTTGGACTTCGATGATGGCCGGATCTGTGCCAGGCGGCTTCTCCATCCGCCGGTCCTGGAAGAGCTCTTGGATGCGTGCCTCAGCCAGATCTTGGTCTACCGGTCCCAAACCCTCGGTCCTCGTCGGAAGCCTTATACGACACTCCACTGTCCAAAGCATGAGGAACCCAGAGATGCCCAATACCCCCTTCATTGAGGAATGTATACCTTAAATCATACTATTCAGGCCCCTATAATTTAAGGTATATTCCTTATTTCAGGAGTATTGGGAAGACGAGACGGACTGGAGTGCAACGGGTCTCGACCTTCAAGCAGCGAAGCCTCAGGGCCTCAGACTTCCTACATGTTGGAACCTGATTTTTAGAAACCCTGGCTCTAGAAAACCCCGAAATATGATAAAGGGCTCATATGATAAGGTTCCTATTCCTCACCCTAAAATCTGCGAGAACCCCCAACATGGTAGGGCTCATATTATAAGAACCCTAGTAAAGGCCGTTAGGGTTTCTTAATCAGGCTCCTATTGTTTTTGCCTAATTGCTTCTCATCTTAAGAACCCTAATGCAGGCCGTATTAGGGCTTCTTAACTTAACCAGGTTCCTAGTATTAAGCCTAACATCTGCGAGCTCGGATCCTTCTTCTGGGCTGCCGGGCTGAAGTGGCATCTTTGGCCCTGAGCTTCAGCAGAACATCCCTGGGCCCAAGGGTCGGTTTAGGGCTTCGGGTTACCCTAAACCCTAAACCTTAAGGTTTCGGGTTTGGGGTCTTAGGGTTTTAGGGTTAAGGGTTTTAGGGCTTTAGGGTTTCGGGTTTAGGGTTTCGGGTTAAAGGTTTCGAATTTCGGGGTCTAGGGTTTAGGGTTTTCGGGTTTTAGGGTCTTTGGGTTTAGGGGTTTAGGGTTTCGGGTTTAGGGTTTCGGGTTTAGGGTTTTAGGGCTTACCCATAGGCCCCTAAGTAGCTCCTTTTGGGGATTACCTTCTAGGATTCTAAATATGAAACAGAAAAAGGAACTACTTAGGGGCCTATGGGTAGGGCTTAAGCAGAGAGCCCGCCCCGGCCCCTGGCACTCCTCCGGCGCGCGGGGCTTGGTTCGGAGGTTCAAAGAGGCCGAGACCCAGAGAGTCCCCCCCCAAAGAAACCCTTCACTAAGGAATATACAGACCTTAAACCCATATACTAATACTGTTATAAGGCCCCGATAACTTTAAGGTATACTTCCCTTACCCACAATTCCCCCCAAAGCAGAGCAGCCTAAACTTGCGGCCTCGAGAGCCCTCACAGTCTGAACCTAGAGGCCCACCTTGCAACCCCAAAGCCTAAATCTTTATAGACTCTATAAAACCCTAGGGCTTGGGGTCTAGGGCTTAGGGTTTAGGGGTCTAGGGTTTAGGGTCTAGGGCTTAGGGATTTAGGGGCTCAAGCATCTAGGGTTTAGGGCTTCGAGTTTAGGGGTATAGACGGTATAGACCCTAAACCCCAAACCCTCAACCAATCCGTCGCCTCCAGGCAGGCTGCGCTAAAGCGGCCTTTCCTCGGATCGCAGAGGTGCCGCGCTGCTGTTCCGAAAAGGGGGGCTTATAATTACAGGGGCCAACATTTCAGGGGTTTATAGGGGGCTACTCTAAGGGCTCTAATTATAGGCTCCCAAGTAGTTCCTGTTTGCGATTACCTTGTAGGACTCTAGATATAAACCACAAAAAGGAACTACTATGGGGCCCACGGGTACAGCTTTTTTCCATGCATCCACGCCACAAAAGGCCCTGAACCGAAGAAGTTTGTCCAAAATGCGAAGTTCGATGCAGCAGCAGCGACGGTCACGACACGAGTCATGCTCCCTCAGGTTGAAAACGCTGCATGATCCCCTCCAGCGAAGTCTCGACCACAATCATCCTAACAAAATCCCACAGAACCCAATATCGCTTAATTAAGGAATTTACCTTGAATCATAATAATCAGGCCCCTCTCATTTAAGGTTTTTTCCTTCATTAAGGTGTAGTGGGTTCTCTAGGAATTCACCAGCCGAGCGGCCCAGAGGGTCGATCACTCCCTCCAAGACCTGCCAGGGCGGGTTGCAAGCCGCAGGTCAACTCATTGGGTACTGCTTGATTCTTGATCTCACGCCCCCGGGCCCCTCCCTTCCTGTCAGCAGCATTCTAGGCTGTGAACCAGGGCCGAGGTCTCTTGGGTCTTTGAGTTTGGATTGGGAGAGGGGCCGGGGTGCTTCGGCCAGCGTGTTCTTACGCTTCGCATCTCAGCTCCCGATATGCTTCAATGGGTTCAAACGCTTTGGGTAAACGATTACTACGTAGTACTCATTACTGCTACTACGACGACGACAACGA
>CAJNJA010005841.1:0-12118 GCA_905231915.1 Symbiodinium necroappetens
AACCCGAAGCCCTAACCCTAAACCCCTAAACCCCTAAACCCCTATGCGCCCTAAACCCTAACCCTAAACCCTAAAGCCCCTGAGCCCGAAAGCCCTACTAAAGCCGTCAACCAAGAAGCTTCGCATTTAGCCTTGGGTGGGTCGGAGCACTTAGCAACAGTGATTCCCGATCGTGCCTCTAGACGGGTAGCATAACGTCCCAAAACCGTATTCGATTTTTTACGGCCCCTTTGCTGGCCGTAACCCCACACCCTGAAACCCAACCACCAATTCAAAAACTGTCACCTTCGCGATTCCGAGCCCCACACCCCCAAATGAACACCTGATTCCGCAACTGCTTAAACTTGAAGAATGTTTCGCATTTTTATTCGTTAAGGTTACCGAATAGACATTTGCTTCCAGAATCTAAAATAAGGGGCTACCTAGCAGAATTTATCGAAAAAGCTAGTCTTCCCTGGCAGTGTCTCACTGCAAATCCGGAGCCGTGAATCCTAAACCTGAAACCCCCAAACACTAACACCCTAAACCCTAAAGCCCTAAACCCCAAACCCCAAAACCCGAAAACCCTAAAGCCCTAATCCCTAAACCCTAAACCCTAAAACCCAAAAACCCTAAAACCCTAAAGCCCTACAGCCCTAAACACCCCCTAAACCCCTAAACCCCAAAGTCTAAAGCCTAAACCCTAAACCCCAAAGCCTTAGCCCCAAAGCCCCAAAGCTACCCAAAGAGCCCAATACGCCTTAATTAAGGAATATACCTTCAACTGTAGGGGCCTTAATTTTATTATGATGTAAGGTATATTCCTTAGTATTATGATTTCAGGTATATTCCGTAATATTATGATTTAAGGTATATTCCTTAATATTATGATTTAAGGTATATGCCTTAAATTATGAATTTCAGGTCTATTCCTTAATAAGGGGGTAATGGGCTCTCTGGCTAAGGAGCACACGGACGCGGCACTTGGCCGCGCCTTCTCGCCGAGGCCTTCGGGGGTTTCGACACGGTTCTAAACGGGTTTAGGGTTTAGGATTTAGAGTTCTAAACGGGCTTAGGGTTTAGGGTTTTAGGGTTTTTTTTTTCAGGGTTTGGGGTTTAGGGGTTTAGGTTTTAAGGTTTAGGGTTTTTTAAGGGTGTAGGGTTTGGCGGTTTAGGGTTCAGGGGTAAAGGGGTTCTTGGTAGCTGAATCAGTACGCTTTAAAAATTTGTTGGATAATATAATTCCCGTATAGAACTGAAAGTGTACACTTTTGTGGTCTTATGAACTCAGCAGCTAAGGGTTTTAACAGGGAGTCGATGGCGGTTTGAAATTTAAGGGCGTCATGGGGGTTCTAAACGGGTCCTGCATAGCTTCTTCATGGGTTCAGACTCTCAGAAAGAATTTCCAAAAGAGAAAAGCTGGGGATTTTTCAGTTCGGGGCTGGTTTAGGGGTATACTGAAGGCGGCTTAATGATTGGTTTGGTGTTTTTGGGGTACACACTCGTGGAATTATGTATAATAAAGGGACTACCTCTATGTTATACGGTTTCGGCATTTTGGGGTTCTGCGTAGCTTGGATTGCAGGTTGGGATCACAGCGTTTTGGGTCGTTCTAAAGGTGCATCCGTTGGCTTCGTCTTGCACCACAAAACTTCTAACCCTCTTCATGCAAAAAGGCTGAAACGGAATCCTAAACCTTAAATTCTAAAACCTAAGCTCTAAATTTTAAGCCCCAAACCCCAAGCATCGAAGTCCTGATCCCTACATCCGAACGCCTAAGATCCAAAAGGTTCCATGTGGTAGCCGGTGGCTACCTCCAAGCTTGCATGACTCATCCCGTGCTGAATGCGACCCGGCTGCATACCCTACAGCCGTAAAGCCTAAGCCCTAAACCCTAAATCCTAAACCCTAAACCCTAAACCCTCTAGCCGCATAGCCTAAAGCCCGAACCTTGAGCAGAGCTTCATGACTTGGGGTTTTCGATATCCTACGGTTGATGGTTAAATCCCGAATTACCCAAAATAAGGCATAGACCATAACTCCCCACAGTTTAGGGTCCTTAAGGTAATGCATATCATCAACCGTAAGACGCAAGGAGAGTTTCGGGTTTGGATTTGGGGAGACTTGCGCGTTGGGCTTTTCGCGGCTTCGGGTTCAAGGTTTAGGGTTTAGGGTTTGGGCTTTACGATTTAGGGTTTAGGCTTTCGGGTTTAGGGTCTAGGGTCTTGGGTTTAGGGCTTCGTGGGTCTGTAGGGTTGAGGGTTGTAGGGTTGCTTGGCTTAGGGTTTGGGGTTTAGGGTTTTAAGCTTTTAGGGTTTAGGGTTTAGGGTTTTGGAGGCTTTCTTGAGGTGATTCTCACAAAACCGTCCTTGAGCCCTGAAGCACTCGGTGTGCGGTTGTCATAGCATGGCAAGAACATGTATGGTTGCCTTACTTAGAGTAGTTGCGGCCACACTTATAACTTATAAACCCGAAACCCTAAGCCCTAGACCCTAGATCCGCACAGCGGATTCCGCCGACCTTAACTGTGAGGGGGAAAAATGTGCTTCAAAAAAAGGACCCTAGACCCTAAACGCTAAACCTTAATCCCTAAACCATAAACCCCAGACCCTAAACCCTAAACATAGCCGGAGTGCATCTCCGGGACGAGTTAAGGCATCCCCTTCAGCCCGAAACCCGGGGTGCGTTCATTGATCTTTAATGCTGGGGGTTGTGTGGTTGAACAAGCTAGTTCCTAGAAGCATCCTCAGGAATAGCGGGCTTAGGGTTGAGGGTTCAGGGTTTTAGGCTAGGCGGCTAGAGGGTTTAGGGCTTAGGATTTAGGGCTTAGGATTTAGGGTTTGGGGTTCTTCGAGTTTTGCGGGCTTAGGGGTTGAGGAAAAAGAAGCCTAGGACGTCCTCGACCTCCTTGCGCAGCTGCAGATGGAGATGCAGGAATGCCAAGCCGAGGCGGGGTTCTCACCGATATCTAGGGTTTAGCGGTTTAGGGTTTAGGGTTTAGGGTTTAAGGCGGCTTCCTTGAAAGGATCTACAAGGGTTCGGGTTGGGGTTCAGGGTGTAAGGCGGCTTCCTTGAAAGGATCTATCAGGGTTCGGGGGTTCGGCTTGGGTTTTGTTAGGGTTCAGGTTTTGGGCTTCGGGTTCCTCTTTTAAGGGATCTATAAGGTATCCGTGTGGGTTTAGTGTTTAGGAGTTCCCGGGTTCAGGGTGGCTTCCTTGACACCCCAAGGGTCCAAAGGACCCAAGATTCGGGCAGTCGCGCTTAGGGTAGTAGTTATGCACCTTAACCTACCAAAACCTACTTTTTTGTAGGTTCGTATTATAAGCCCTAATATGGAATTCATAAGAAACCTACAAAAAAGTAGGTCCTCGTGGGTTAAGGTAGGTTGGTATTTGGGAGAGTATACAATTAATGGGTGCTTGGAACCTCATGGAAAGGATTTGTAAGGGTTCGGTGCAGGGTTCCTTTGTGGGCTCTTTGCGCGGGCTCTGTGGGGCGTGCTTGCGTGGCTTTTTGGGCCTTTTGTAAACCCCTTGCTCGAAGGTTTTTGGGTTGGTGTAGGCTTACCCCAAACCCTAAACCCCAAAGCACACAACCCCAGCTCCTCCTAGACCCTTAACCGAAAACCTAAACCCTAAACCCATTCTTTTGGCTGGGGGTCTTCAAAATTCCTGACACCTCTGAAAGTCGCACCACGGCTTCGTATGATAGGGACCTAATAACGAGTCTGAGAAAGATCCCTTATCGAATCCCTGAAGCTACAGGCGCCCTTTAACGAACCCTTGAAGGAACCCTTGCGGAACCTTGAAAGGAGATCCCACTAAAAGAACCCCACAGTACCCTTAAAGGGGACCCTATCAGACAACCCCACAGTACCCTTAAAGGGGACCCTATTAGAGAACCCCACAGTGCCCGTAAAGGGGACCCCATTATAAAACCCTACGGTACACTTAAAGGAACTCTGAAACGAACCTCCCTTGAGGACGCTGGAATGGCCGATCAGCGGCTTGCCTGAGGGGCTTAGGGGGGGGCGGGACCTTCCTCAGGTTCGGGGATCTTCGCACGTAGGGTTTAGGGTTTAGGGCTTAGGGTTGAGGGCTTAGGGTTGAGGGCTTAGGGTTTAGGGCTTAGGATTTAGGGTTCAAAAGGAGATTCCGTATCTTGCATGTCGGGCCGAGAGATCACATGGTAGGGCGTTGATGGCTTTGTGAGTCTTCAAAAACCATGTAGCATAGCATAATATCGCAGAGTGTCGCTTTTTTTTTGCATAGCCTGTGTCAAAGAGTAGAATATCGTATGCTATCGTGTTCTATTTCATACTCTACCTGGACCCCAAAGAACCTACCTTTTTGGGGTTCCTTATTATGATTTCAGTATATAAGTCCTTAAAGCAGGTAGGTTCTTTAGGGTCTAGATAGGGTTTAGCAGAAGATTCGGCCTCCTGTCCCCCTTGATTTCCAAAGGCGCTGGGTCTCTGATTCAAGCGGGCGGGGCGACTTGGAACGCTAAAGCCGCCCTAAACCCTAAGCCCTAAACCCTCAACCCCACGCCCTAAACCCCAACGCCTCAACCCTCAACCCTAAACCCTAAACCCTAAACCCTCAGCAAGAGTAGTCATAAGAACCCTTGGAGTAGTCATAAGAACCCTAAAGCCCGAACTCTGAACCGTTGTAGAACACTCGTAACCTTTCTTGTACCCTTCAAGGAGTCCTTTAAGGAACCCTTAAAGAACCCTTACAGGAACCCTTTAAAGAACCCCTTAAGGAACCCTTTAAGGAGCCCTTTTAAGGAGCCCTTAAAAGGAGTCCTCAAAAGGAGCCCCAATGAGGAACCCTGCACAGAACCCCTTACGGAACCCCTGCCTTCAAAGAACTTCAAGGAGCCGTTAAAGGAACCCCCCAAGGAACCCTTAAAGGAGCCCCGTAAAAGGAGCCCTGAAAGACCAAGGTCCGAGTCGGACTCCGAGTCGACGAGCTCGGACTCCACACAGGCAAGCGGAAGCGCGCTTCCGGGGGCTGCCTTCAACGGGTCCCTTACAGGGGTCCCTTAAAAGGAAGGAACCCTTAAAGGGAACCCCGAAAGAATCCCTTAAAAGGCATCCCTTCAGGGTTCCCTCCCTGAAAGGGATCCTTATGAGGGGTTCCTTAAGGGGTTCCCTTAAAGGGTATCTTAAACAGGCTCCTTGAAGGCTTCCTTCTGTAAGGGTTAAGTTATGAGGGTTCCAGAACGGGTCCTGGGTTTGGCGATGTTTGGGGGTTTCTGGTTGTTTGGGGTTTAGGGTTTGGGGTTGTTTCGGGTTGAGGGTTTGGGATTTGGGGTTTTGAGCTTAGGGTTACCAGGTGTGTGCTATAGGGCTTCTACCAGTAGCGTTTTTTTTCGGAATTTCAGAAGGGTTCTTTGCTCGGTTTACGTTCTCTTTGTGCTGTTCATTCTTGTAAGTTTGTCGGGTTGTTATTAGAAAAAATTCTTTGACTGCTTGCTAACATCATCCCGAAGGGTTCCCTCATGCAGACACTTTACAGAATCCTGCGCTCACTATTCAGGCTTCTACTGTTCATCCGTTGGGATTTGGGATGTAAGGGTTTCCGAAAATAGGGGACCCTAGTGTAGTACCCCGAATAATAGGATCCTTATTATAAGGACCCCAATTTCAGGTACCCTTATTATGGGAAACTCCCATGTAAGGGTGTAGCGCAAACCTCTTCAAACCCTAAGGCTCTAAGGGCTCATCTTCGATAGCTTCTTGGGCCCAAAGGCCATGCTATCTAGGGTTTTTGGGTTACTTGTTGGTTTGGGGTTCAGGGTTTAGGGTTTTTGGGCTATTTTGGAGCCGTAGGGAGATGTACTTTCCAAAGATCAAAGCACATGCTAAACCCTCCAAACCCAGGCCTCACATCCACCGCTGTCGGTTCCCGGCAGTAAGCACCCTTTAAAGAAGCACCCTAAAGTTCCTAAACCCTAAACCCCAAGTCCTAAACCCGAAACCCTAAACCCCAAACCCCTAAACCCCAAACCCTAAACTTCATAAACCCTTTAAACCCTAAGTCCCAAACCCCAAACCCCTAAACCCTTTAAGGGAGTGCTCTTTTCAGGATGCCGCTCGGTCGCAGTCCGACGTGATCCGGGGAATCTCCCTGCAGCAGCCGGGGCCTTGGATTTAGTTTTTTTTTTTTTTCAGGGTTTAGGGTTTAAGGTTTTAGGCTTTAGAGCTTTAGGGCTTTAGAGCTTTAGGGCTTTAGGGCTCTAGGGCTGTAAGGAGTCTCGCGTTTAGTTAGGGCCTAGTTTTTTTTTGGTGTTCGGAATGGGGTTTCAGGGTGGTTGTGGTTTAGGCTCCAGCCTTAGAGCTCAGGATTTAGAGGAACACGCCACGAAGAGAACCTGGCTTACGTTTCTTCCTATAACCTTCTTCTTCGTTAGTATCATTTCCTGTCTGAAGAAAAGAGGTTGTGAACAAAGCTTGTGTTTCGAACGGTGTATATCTTCATGCATTTTCAGTTCGATCTGAGTAAATTTGCGAGAGCACTCCTCATATAAATGCATACTTTAGTACACCAGACTGTCCATAAACCCTAAGACCCTAAACCCTAGACCCTAAGGCCTGAACACGAAACTTAACAGAACCCTAGACAATTCTGCAGGTTTGGCTTGGGCTGGTTTTATGTTCAGAGCGTCTTAGGGTAGAGGATGTAGGGTTAAAAGATAACGGGTGGGGGGCTTAGGGTTTATGGCTTAAGGGTTTAGGGGCTTTCGGTTTAGGGTTTAGGGGTCTAGGGTTTAGGGGTTTAGGGTCGGGAGGGTTTAGGGCTCTAGGCTTTGGGATGTAAGGTTCAGGGAGAGGGGTTTAGGTCTGGTCGGGCCCTGGCTGTAAAGGCTTTTTTTTTTGGGGGTTTCGGGTTTCCAGGCCTCTTGGTTTAAGGTTTGGTTTAGGGTTTAGGGTTTAGGGATTAGGGTTTAGGGTTTAGGGCCGTAAACCACCTGGCGGTTTCCGGTTATGGTTAGGGGCCGCTTCCAGTATCTTCCCGCAAGACGCATTCCACACTGCGCGAAGTCTCCGAGCATGAACCCGTTTATAGCATCGAACAAACCGAAGCCTTGAATGCCGCATTCAAAAGCCCCATCGAGCGACCGAGCACCCCAAACTTCTCGGTTCTTGTTGGGGGTGTTATTTTCAGTTACCATATAATAAGAAGGACATACTAAAATAAAGATCGCTCTTCTGGTAACTTAAACCAAGAAGGGCCCAGACTTCTTGCAGGATCATCGCCATCATCAAGCGTGCTGAACAGATGTTCTCCGAGAGGCCTCCAGTGCCTCAGCTATTGAGTTCCTTCATTGGGGCCCCTTTCCGCTTACGTGTTCTACAAGGGTTTCTGTGAGGGTTCGGGGTTTAGGGCTCATTGTAAGTGTTCCTCTGCGACTTGCTGTCACTGTTTCTCTGAAGGCTTCCTTTAAGGCTCCCTTTTTGTGTATTGGGTCTTTTGCTGCGGGGGTTTCCTAGACATGTGTGTGTGACAATGCAAAAGCCGGATTAGACTCCGCCTTTGGGTTGAAGTCGGAAGTTTAGGAGTTCAAGTCTACATCCTGAACCCTGAACCCTAAACCGTGGACCCTAAACCCTTCAGTATGGCGCACCCTGACACCGTATATTTTCGAGGAATCCAACTTTCCATGTAACCTAGTATGTATAAGGCCGAGGCAGTCCATACAGTAGTACCATAGAAGAGTGCTTCCTTTACTTTCTAGTATATCCAAGACATGCCGCAGCCTGTAACTCTTGGTCAAAGCAACATGAGAAGTATCTTAAGCCCTGCGAAGCCCGATAAAGCGGCGTAGAAATCCTACCAAGGCCCCTCAGTACCCTAAACCCTACAACCCTAAAGCCCTACAAGCCCCTAAACCCTAAACCGTATAGAAACGAGCCTTTCTCCCCAAACCCCAAACACCCCAACCCTAGGCCTTAAACCTTAAACTCCCAAAGGCCCCAAACCCCAAAAAGGCCCCAAACCCCAAAAGGACCCTACTCGAAAGGACCCTACTAGCAAGGCCCTTCTATAATCCCCCCAAAGGGGCCCCAAACCTCAAACGGCCCTAAAGCCTTGAGCCCTCAAGCCCTAAACCCCAAAGGGGTTTAGGGTTTAGGGTCCCTGAACCCTAAACCCCTAACCCCAAAAGGGTTTAGGGTTTAGGGCTCCTCAACCCTAAGCCCTAAACCCTAAACCCCTAAACCCCCACAAGGCCCTGAAACCCCCCCGATACAAAGCCCAAGCCCAGGTTCCGAGCTTTCACCAGGACCTTCAAATCAAAGCCTTGGGCGCCACTGGTCCGAAACTCTTTAACTGGGCTCTTGTTGAGGGATTTAATGATTGAAGTTACCATAATAGGGATCTGAAATATTATGGTTTCCTTATTATGGTGATTTAATTTAAGTTACCACAGAAAAGGGATCCAAAATCATATGGTTTCCTTCGTATTGTGGTAACCTAAAACTACATCCCCTAAAAGAGAACCCAGTTTAGGGTATATAGGGCTTCCATAAGGCTTCTATAAGGCATATAGACCTTCTATAAGGCTCCTATTGGTAACTTCAACTAAATCCCCTAAACCCCAAAACCTTAAACCCTACTGAACCCTGAACCCTAAACCCTGAACCCTAAACCCTGAACCCTAAACCCTAAACCCCCTCATAAACAGAGCCCAGTGAAGCCCAAGCCCGGATCTGGCAGTTTTCAGGTTTTTTTCGGGCTTTCGGGTTTTGAGGGGGCGTAAAGGTGTCGACTCCAGGGTCTCTAGGGCCTATCGGGTGCAGGGTTTCAGGGTGTTCCGTTTTTTTTTTTGGTTTTTTAAGGTTTAGGGTTTAGGGTTTTTCGGTTTTAAAGGGTTAAGAGTGTCGGGTTCGGGTGGTGGAGGCTCTGGTTTCTTTGCAAGGGAAGTCCAGGCAGCCTGTTGTGTTTCCTCTATACGGGGTCTTGCAGTATCTCTACCCATTCATGTCTGTATGCATGCAAGCATGTATGTGGGTGCGTCGATATGTAGGTGTGTAGGTATGTAGGTATGTGCGGGTGTAGGTCCATCAGTATGTCAGTATGTCTGTGCATGCATGCATATATGTACTTATGCATGTATGTATGCAGGAATGTACGTATCTAGGTATCTAGGTAGCTACGGTTTCGGGCTGCTTGGTTCAGCACTCCAAATCGCGAGATCGGAAGACCCCCCCAACACACTGAAGCCTCATGGCTCTTTTTAAGGAAGGCATCCCATGCCCACTGTCCAGAGACTTCCCAAAATCCTTGACCCTCAAGTCCCTTCAGACCTAGACCGGAACCACTAGACCCTAAACTCCCTATACCGATCCCTCTGCAGCCCTAGCCTAGACCCTAAACCCTAAACTCCAGTCATCTACACCCAAAATTCCTGAACCTCATTCCCACGCTGAGGCTCCTGTCACCGTCCTCCTGCCGGTCCAGAAGCCGGTTGAGACTTCGCCGGAGGACGGCAGCAGGGTTTGCACAGTATAGCTGTCTGAATCATTTCGCAGTCTTTTTTTTTCTGGGGCTCGCTAGAACCATTTGGCAAAATATCGATCTACCCCAAAAAATCTTCGATGCTTTGATTATAGAAACAATACTCCCAAGCTTGGGTTCTACGGTGTAAGGCCCCGACATGAGAGTGCGGAGGCTCCGATGTCATCTTTGACCCTTCCCTGAGGTGTTTGGTTCCTTATAAAACTGCTGAACACCCAAAACAGGGAGCCCGTTTTGGTCCTAGGCTGCTAGGAATCCTGGTTTTGGTCATGCCATCGTAGTCTCACTGTCAGAGAAAAGCCCCGAGATCACAGAGCTACCTGGAGGAAATTTCAAAGGCACTCTAAACGGAGGCTGCACCGAGTTTTCTGGAAGTCATGTCTCTCTGCTAAGGAACATTGGTTACCCTAAACCCTAAACCCTAAACCCTAAACACTAAACCCTAAACCCCTAAACCCTAAACCCTCAACCCTGGGTGTTGGAGTGGGGCTCCAGGGTTATGGATTCTTTGGAAGGGCTCAAGATGGCAGATACCTCTGGGATGTAGGGCTTCGGGGGTTTGCCATTAGCGTTTAGGGAACTCGTTTTGGTGTCATGACCCCCCCCCCCCCATATGCAGGAAGGTTTCAGTGTAATGCACCTCAAAGATTACTGATGTCATTCCTTGCGCAGTATACTCTACCATCCCACAAATCCTTTGCCAAAGGTTAAGGCTCCGACATTGGGCCCCTAAGCCTCAAAACCCTAAGCCCAAACCCTAAGCCCCAAACCCTAAACCAACCCTTGTTTCACCTTGTGTAAGCCCGACCGGGCCGGAGCCGCTTCCAGAAAGAGGTCCCACTACACTTAAAAAAAAAAACCCTAAACCCAAGCCCCGGCGGCAGGCTGGCACGCAAGATGCGGCTCTCCAAGGTCAGTGGTGTAGCTTTGGGCGGTCCGAGTGCTGACGTCTTCAAGCTTGAGGATGCATTACAGGGACCTCCATAAGTGGAATAGGGCCTTGGGGTTTAGTCTACACCCGGTATAATTTGTGAGGAAGCCCAGGGACTAAGGTTACTCCTAGGTAGTATTAGGGAGACCCCTTAAAGGGGACCCTTCTGAACCCTACTTGTGGCTCTCTTAAAGGGGACCTTGTTGAGAGGGTCTTTCTCCCGGGTCCCCCTGATCCTAACTCCCAGTTACTAATTATTTAGGCTTCTAGATCAGGGGCTTTGTTTAAGAATCAGGGTTGTGGCAGGTGCGCTTTAAAGCGCCTGGAGCTGTGTGGTTTGGGTGCAGGGCTTGTAGGGCTTCAGGAGCTTCTTACAGGGGTAAGGGTTTAGGGTTTAGTTAGAGTTTAGGGAAGAATTGGTAACATGTTATATCCACTTCCACACCTCGGTTCACCTATTGGTTTTGTGTTTGGGGATTAGGGGTTTAAGGGCATGTAGGGTTTTCGTCTTCGGGGCTTAGGGGGGTTGATGGGTTTTTAATAAAATGAGGATCAGGACTTTACGTGCCGAAAGAGGGTGGTGTATTGGCCTACATTGCTTGAGTGTGCTAGCTCTAAAGCCTAGACTTTAAACCCCTGAACCTAAACACTAGACCCTCATGAGCCCGAATGCGCAAACCCCAACCCCTGAACCCTGTACCCCCAAAGCCTGAAGCCTAGAAACCCTGAACCCTAAACCCCAAACCTGAAGCCTAAAAATCCTGCACCCTTAACCTGGGATCGGGCTCCAGGTGTCTTGGCTTTGCAGCTGCACATGGACTGCCATCCTGAGCACGGGCCCTCTGACGACGACTCCGACAGGCTCCAAAACGGGTCTAGGGTTTAGGGTTCAGAGCTTAGTTAGAGGTTAGGGTTTAGGGTTTAGGGTTCAGAGTTTAGTTAGAGGCTAGGGTTTAGGGTTTAGGGTTCGGAGTTTAGGTGGAGTTTAGGGTTTAGGGTTTAGGGGGAGCTCTGCGGACTTAGGGTACCCTTCCTAGGTCCCCCAAATTCGTACGGCACCCCTATACCAAAAAGGATCCTAGACTGGAGCCCGAATTTAGAGAACGACCCATGTGGCTTCCAGCTGGTCTCCAGCTTTAAACCGCATTGGGTGGGTGAATTTGGGGCTTATACCCTAAACCCTAAACCCTAAAACCCCAAACCCTAAACTCTAAACCTTTTGCGTCTCAGCACCTGAGGTTTTGGACATTTGGGTTTGCGGTGTCTGTCGGGTTTAGGGTATGGGGTTTAGGGTTTAGGGTTTAGGGGTTAAGGGTTTAGACAGAGTCCCGTTAAGGGCTCGTAGGGCCTAGGGTCTTGGCGCTTAGGGTTTTGCGTTCAGGGTTTGGGTTGTAGCGGCTTCGGTGCATAATTTGTGGCTGAAGCTCAACCCTAAACCCTAAACCGCTAACCCTAAACCCCAAACCCCAAACCCTAAGCCCTAAACCCTACAGGTCGTGAGACTCGGGGGATCAGGGGTAGGGGGTGTACACAGGGTTTAGGGTTCAGGGTTTGGGGCTTTGAGGAGGCTCAAACCCTCAGATAGCATGGCCGTGAGGCAGCTGCAGAAACCTCTTTCGCTCAAAACTGAAAACCTCAGTCCCCACAAAAGCCCCTAAACACCGTAAACCCGAAACCCTAAACC
>CAJNJA010005842.1:0-17396 GCA_905231915.1 Symbiodinium necroappetens
TACGCCGGTACGCCGATACGCCGATCCGGGCAGGGAGGGTATATCGGTGTATCGGTGTATCGGTGCGGAGCTGTTTACGCGACGCGGTCTGCGGGTTCTCTGCAGCATAGTCCCATTCCTTTTTCAGTGTGTCCATCTACAAAGTGATTAAACCTGTGCTGCCTGTACGATGCAAAGCGCTGCCTGTTGTTCTTACAATGAGTTCGTATCAGGTTTATCTGGTGCATGTTCTGTTGTGTCGACCTTGCTATTCCGTGTCTTGCAACATTTACTTTCAATTCCGACATTGTTTGAACAAAAAACACCTCAATTTTTTCGAAGGAGTTTCGTAATTCATCCCCATGTGTTTGGAAATAGCGTTGCTAGAATTTTCGTATGGGTCACGAGACATAACATTTTGTAAGCTGCGAAACGGAGGGAACACAAGCACTAAAGTATATATGCTGAACATCAAATCCCCTCGGGTTGGATCAAAGGTAGAGGTGTCCCCAATGCTTGGGGTGTCCTCTTCAGCAGCGACCTTATCGTATTCAGGAAAGGCTACGGAAGGTGTGCTTAGCGTGTTTGCTTGCACTTCACGTAGAAATTGGTGTCCCCCGTTGCATCCTCTCTATCTCTTTCATTCTTTCTTTCGCCAGGGCTGTGGGCCAGGGGGTTTCCCCCTAGCCAGTCTCTCTCTCTCTCTCTCTCTCTACCAGGCTGCGTCCAGACCTAGCCTCCCCTCTCTGTCTCTCTCTCCCTCTCTCTCGCTCTCTATCTCAATTGCCTAGACTTCTGTCCCTGGTGTGTATATTTGTTTGAGGAAAAAGTGTCGTGCTTTGAGCAAAATCAAGAAAACAATTGATGCGGACACGCGATTGTCACGAACACTGCATCATAAAGGAAGCGGTGTACCTTGCGACAGGGCAATCAAAGAATGCACATTAATGTATTACAGTAGTATTCATGCTCATACGTGGTATGAGTATGCCGTCACGAAACTATGGTAACGTCATTTCATATTGCTGCAGTCTCATGTATCTGTCGCTTGCATATGACATGAAAAATGATAGCAAGTTTAGATGTATGTGTGTTGTACATGTACAGCGGATATGCATAATGACATATATAAACATGCATATAATACACGCAGAGCGTTTTTTGTCAACAAATGAGAATCTGAGTCTCGGTTGGCTGTTGTCGTACCTAATTCTGCATGGGGTGCTGCCTTTCCTACAGCGTCCTGCAGTGTGAGCGGTGTGTGCAGCGGTGTGCGCAGTGTCTTGCTGTCTCGCAGCGTCTCGCAGTGTGACTTGAAGTTGAGCGGTGTCTGCAGCTTGATGGGTGGTTGTGACTTGTGTGGGGGGTTGTGTGTGTGATGAGCTGTGATTTGCTGTTCGCCCTGTGACTGCCTGCTTGCCTGCGCTGCTGAAAGGGCCCTGACCCTACAAACAACAGTCCAAGGACTATAAAAAAGAGCCACCGCGCTCCTATCTCCGGGGTGCATCGATCCCCTAGAACATGCACATGCTGTGGATGCCAGGTGCGTCGCTGCGAGGCCACCTGCGGTATAAAAAAAAAGAAGAAGAACGGCGGAGAGTGTCAGCGGTGCTGCATGGACAAGCTTCGCACGGGGCGTTTGCCTGCGTAGAGACTTCGTGCGTAGGCGGCTTGCGTGCCGCGCTGCATGTCTCTGCGCTCGCCTGTACCTGTGACTGCAGGAAGTTTGCATCTTGCAGATATAAACAATGAGAGGAAAAACACTTGCAGACCGACTTGGGCTGGCCTCCGTTTCCTGCGCAGCTCTTTCCTCCGCGGCTAGTACCCAGGCTTCGTCCAGGGCGGCGTCGTCCGCATCTGTCCAAATTGGCGAGAAGACCTACGCACACAGACACAACGACTACGCCAGAGCAGGCTCTACACAACTACCAGCGTCTTTCCTGACACGGAGCCTTGGATCGGCGAGTCTTCTTGGGTACGCGCGAAGGTCGTGGGCGAGGCCGCGGCCGCGCAGGCAAGACCTCCCGACGTCGCTAGGCAAGATGCATAGAGCAATACAGACGAACGTGTCTCTGTGAGAGTAGCAAAAAGACGTAACCTCCGCTCTCGTCGGCTCCAGAGGCTGCGAATCAATGACGACGTACCCCACCTGCGCGAGTCTGGCAAACATGGAAAAAACTGCAATCACATCACAGACTCCAAAAAGTATAACGACGGAGATGCATCGCATTGAGGCTGGAGCCGGCGTGGAGACTGTTAGTCTGCAGAAGGCTCGGGTGTAGTTGTAGCAGAAATTCTGCCAGTCCCACGGGGAGTCCTGCAACAGGAAAAGGCAGCGAGTAGTACAGAACAATAAGCAGGATCGCAAATGCAACCTCCAGGGTGTCGTCGTCGCTCATGTCAACCCAGTGAAGAGTTTTTGCAGCTGTCGACATGCGTGCCTTCGACCATGTACAAACTGCATTTACAACGCAATTCTGTCGCACGAGCTGTGTCGCTCTCGCATAGCGCCTCCAACACAACGAAGACACGGCAATAGCTAGGGAGCGGAAGCTCGTGCAGAGGAGTGCTCAGTGGCTGCGGCAGCAAAACAAGTCATGCCCAGCAGCTGACGAAAACACCGAGAAGGTACGCGTGCAGAGCAAGGGCGCAGTCGGTTCTGTCTGAGGCGTGGACATGACAAGTTCCACATTGTAGACGTCGCCTGAAACAAAGGAAGGAGAATCCGCATCCTGCGTGGGACCGCCCTCAGGTAAACTTAACTTCCTGCACGTTAAAACCTTCTTCTTGCCACATTGTATGTAATGGCGAGAGAGCGCGGCCGGCAGCAGAGAAAGAAAACACAAGCAACGCAAGTGCAAGCGCTCGGCCGAGCCAGAGCTAGAGGACGCGTACACCAGGGCTGAGACCGGCACGATGTCATAGGTTTCAGAGTTGCAAGGATCTAGAGCGCGATATATAAAAGACGCATGTCCAGAGGCAATCACACACGGCACACTTGTTTCTAACGTCACCCCGAGCTAAACAGTATGAAAGATGAATGCCGACCGATAGCCCACTAACAGTCATGGCTGTGCATCGCTCGTCGGTATGACATCCAAGTGCATGACCTCAATACCATGCCAGCGATAGTCCTGACAAAAGCACAATGCAGCAGTTTCGGAGCACAAGGCAAACGCAGGGTCAGAGGACGGGGAAGGTAAATGTACAGGGTTTAACTCATCGTGCCTCCTGCATCTTCTGCATGTGCCACGCCACATCCTGGGGATCGCCGGGAAAATCGTTGCCTGGAAGCAAGCAAAGTAGAATTATGTTCCAGACTGAACCCCTCCAAAAAAAAAAAGAAAAACGAGAATCATGGCAGAACATGAGCCTGCGCAGACCAGCAGAGCCTTTGTTGCTCCGCGGGGTAGGTTCTGCCACAGGTGCTGGGAAAAGCACCCCCCAGCGGAAGCCTTGCCCCCATGCCGGACGAACCGGCGTGGGGAGCAAACCCTCTGCCAGGGTGCCATCGCGGGCTTTTCCTGTGACGCAGCAAGACGCCGGGGGCTGACGAGCACTTGCTGCAGAGGAGAGTTGGTGAGGGGAGTAAGTCTGCGCGAAACCTCCTTTCTGGTGCGGCCGTGTGTCCTTATTTCGGAGTCTCGTGTCCGCTCTGTTCTTGCTTTACAGCCGTCATTTCATGTGGCAACACTGAATTGCGACTGGGGCCAGACTTTACCCCAATCTGACCCCTCGCACCTCTCCGGCTCCTTGCCCCCAATCTGACCCCCCACTAACCCAGTCGGAACCCTCCAGACCCAATCTGACCCCCGGCCTCCTGTGTGTCATCAGATATTTGACGTTTCTTGTACACATATATATATATATACATATATACATGTACATAGCCACCTCTTACCGGCACGTGTTGTAAACTTTTATGCTTTAAGTATAGGCGTATATCTCAATTAAAGTACACATTTAAGAAACATGGATATGACGATATTGTTTGTAATGTCACGTGCTCAGTTTTCTTGTATACGTATATACACCTGTGGTCCGGTCTCGAGCCTGAGTGTCACGGTCACGGTCAGGTCGTTCCTTGACATTTACAAATATTCTAAACTTTGTGTTCCTATACGGGCAAAATGTTTATCACCCCGCCGTCGAAGTGAGTGAAAATCGTTCCAAACTAAACTGGCTTCGACGATCCTTTCCTTGAAAACACACTGATACCAAAACTCTTCTCCTTGTTCGCAGACTCTTTCAAGTCCACTGGCAAACTCTCCAAGGTCGCTGCTGTACTAAAACTGTGATCCTTGACTAGTGAGTTACTTAGATCATCATCCGTAGCCTTTTTAGCCACGCAAAAGCATTTTTACGCATGCGAACGGTTACACCATCCTTGCACGGTTTCCTGCAGTTGAAACAAAAGGCTGCTGACTCACTTCCTTTGTCCTGACCGAAAAAGGTCTCACTGCTTCTCCTCTGCTTTTGCTTTCTTTCCTTTTAGTGCTTTCTCCTTTTGTTCTTACCTTTGCTGCTTCTTTTCTTTGATCTGCTTGGTCTCCTCTTTCCTTATGCTGCGGTCCTCACTTCCTTGCCTTTGCCTTTACCATCGAAACCTTTGCCTGAATCCTTGCCTTTACGTGTCCCTTTGCCTTTGACCCATAACCTTAGCCTATAGATACCTAGCTAGCTAGATAGATAGACAGACGGACAGATAGATAGATAAATCAATAGACAGACAGACAGACAGACAGACAGACAGACAGACAGACAGACAGGCAGACAGACAGACAGACAGACAGACAGATAGGTGGATAGATAGATAAGAGATAAGCGTGAAAACTATGTGTGTGGTGTGTACTATGTGTTTAGTGTGTACGTATACATGCATAGAGTGGTAGATTTGGATGAGCTGGTCCAATAGGGCCATGGTTGCCGGAGTCGTGCTGGAAACCGGGACGGACGAGCGCCAGGGTGAGCACCCCAGACCTGCAGGCGGTTGCAGGCGACTCGACGAAAAACAGGAAAGCTCGCCACGACCGACAAAATGCTACCAGCCGTCGAGCTCATGGTCTTCAGATCCAGGCTAGACGGCAGTGCTCAAGTCCTTTTCGGGCGAGATGCTCGAGGTCGACGACTCGGACCGCACTGGTGGAGTCGCCAACAAAACTTAGCCCCAAGGTGCTTCAAACAGGTTCCAAATGAAACAGCCACTGCGACGCAACACAGCTTGATGGGCAAATTTCCACCAGGCAGCGTGGTAGAATCACTAAATGTGTTGACATTGGCGTCATTGTGGACTTTCCGTGTCTCCGGTTTTCAGAAACTCTGAGGATGCGTGGTAATTTCAGAAATCTACCCAACGTAGATAAAACCCCTTGCTATGCCGGTTCGCCCGAGCACTTACTGCGACAACGTGTGATGCCTGACGCTCTGACTGGGACTGCTGCAGCAGACCCTTTCGGAGCTATGTGCTCAGAGAATGTTGGTAGCCTTTTGGCTCTCGGTGGTCGTCAAACGACGATGGGGAGCATGCAGCAGGTGCTTGCGACAGTCACCCGGCCTGTCACCTGGACCTAAATGCGAGTCAAATGCGGCAGGGGCACAGCCGCTGAGCTGTAGGATCCAGTGCCAGGCCGTCGGGGCGGCGGAGCAGAGCCTAGGACTTTCAGAGTCTCTCAGAAAGGCTATGAGGCTGTTTGAAGCCCTGGAACTAAACGGCCCTAAGCCCTAATCACAAGAAGGCAGAACGAATTCGGCTTCGGTCGGTTCTGGGTTTCCAGTGCTGAGCAGGTGGCTTG
Organism: Symbiodinium necroappetens; assembly: GCA_905231915.1. Taxonomy (NCBI): domain Eukaryota; class Dinophyceae; order Suessiales; family Symbiodiniaceae; genus Symbiodinium; species Symbiodinium necroappetens. The sequence continues at coordinate 5,772 of CAJNJA010005842.1, forward strand.
CAAGGCAGGCCGCTTGTAGGGCGTATCCCCGAAGTCCCCCGGCATTCCTGCATAACGTCTCTGAGAGCTAGTCTCCTTCACACAGCTTGCTCCAGCACCAACCCTCTTTTTGCTGAGTTGAGAGATGGTCGTCGAAAGGGCAATGACCAAAAAAACGCGCAGATGTGTGTCGTACATGTGTGTCAGTTCAGCACACGGGCTGCCCCGTGATGATGCCTGGAATGCCAACCACCACTTCCGCCACGGCAGAGGCGTTCAACAGGTCCACCGTGTAGACCGCGTGGTCCTCAACATCCTCGGCTGGTCCATTGGTGTCCACTCACAGCAACTCCACGAGGCTTCTCGGACCAAGGCACCGAAAAATAGAGGATCTGCCGCACCTCGGGTGTACGTCGACACTCTTTCAACAAGCGTCCCTGCATCCCGTAGCTTGGAGCTTACATACAGGTTTCGCTGACAGACTCTGAGACAGAGGGGTGAGAGAATGAGAGACAAAGGGAAAGCCACGATAACGGCTGCCGGTGCCCGATCAAAAGATCAAGAAACTGTTTAACCGGCCGGAATCGACGAAAACTAAAGCTGGATCAAGCGAAAATTACGCACCTCTGCTGCCTGCCTCGTTTAGGGGTAGGTCATTGGCTGCGTTTTCGTACAGCAAGCTCTTCAACAAATCCGATTCGCAGGGTTTCAAGTGACGGTGCCTGCGCAGCACCGGAATGCTTCATTTGGTGTCGTTGCCGGTCGCGGTGCTAATACTATAAATGAACTGTATTAATCGTGAAAATCAAATCATGGCAAGCAATGGCAGCAAACAACAACTGTAATAAGTAGTAAGAGCCGTAATGGTAGTACGTAGTGGTTGTAATAGGCGATATTATAATAGTTGTAACAATAGTAAGAAGAGTAATGGGTACTTGAAGTAATAAATACGAACAACAATTGCAACTATGTTCGCAAGAATAACAATCGAAAAATTAGAAGAATGGCAACAATAGTAACAAAAATAATGACAATAATACCAACAACAAAGTTCTTCTGGTTCAAACAGTCATAATCGTAATGGCAGTAATCATCGCCATAATCATATCTACAGTAACATGGTGATAGTCATTATCGTAATGTGTTGTAATCGTAACAACAATAGTAAGAATGATAATAATAGCAATGATTCGTGATAGTACCATTAATCATGGTAGCAACAGCAGTAGTAACAGGAGTAGTAGGAGTAGTAGTAGTAGTAGTAGCAGCAGTAGTAGCAGCAGCAGGAGTAGTAGTAGTAGTAGTAGTAGTAGTAGTGTAGAACTACTGGTAATAATTACTCCAATAAGGAAAAAGAAAATCGTGAAAATAGCAAGGGTAATCTAAAAATAGCAATAACAATAAGAATCGCAAAAATTGAAAATAGGAAAAGTAGTCCCACAAGTAATCAAAACAATTGTGATGGGCAAACCAAAACATAGTGTTAATAGTCATAATTGTCATAAGAGTATTAATAGCAATAGAAATAGTAGCAACAGCACTAAAGATAATAAACAAAATAGTAAGAACAACAATAACCGTAGTGATAGCAATATTGGAAATGACAGTAAACATGGTAACAACAGTAATAGTAGTACAAATAACCAAAATATTAATAGCAACAATAGTAAGAATAGCCTTTGTAAGTAATAGTAACAGTAACAGTGAAAACTGCAACGAAGGCAATGCTGGGAATCGAAGCAATAATGGCAACAGTTGCAAAAACATGTAGTATAGGCATCATAATATTAGTGACAATAGAACGAAAACCACTTGGTGGGAGGTGTGGATGTGTGCGTGTCTGTGACATGTGATAATCGTACAAAACCTGACTGCTTTTGTATCCGCATTGCGACAATAAGTATCACTAATGTGTTTAAAAGTCACAATAATCGCAGAGAGCAGAAAGTAAAAGTAATAGGAATAAGAATAAGAACAACATCAATGCCTATGACAATGATCATGGTCCCACGCAACAGTCCTTTCTGAGAGGGGACTGTTGTGTGGAAGAATTTGTTGTTTCAATCCCCTCGCTTCTGTAATGATGATGATAATGGAAGTGAGACTGATAATGACAAAGGTATGTGTAATGTTAAAGATAGTGATAACTTCAGTGATAACGAACGATGTTGAGGATGTAAGAATCAGCAATAACAATGGCAATGGCAATAGCATTAGCATTGGCAATAGTACGTATTCGAAGACAGGAATACTAACAAAAAAAATGTAGTTAAATATAGTAAGAATAATGATAATGACGGTCACAGGATTACGGATCCTTTCCTTGTCACAAGGACAGTCATGATAGTGCTAAATATGATAATGATGGTCATGATGAGGACGATAACAAGAAGAGAATTAACATCACATTGAAAACGAAAACTCCAACAAATCACAACTCTTACCATGACCATCATCAGCAGCAGCAGCAATTGTAAGTATAAATATACAAATACACAAATAGACCATCGTGTCACCAGAAATGAAGGCACCGTCGCCTCACACTCGTCCGGATCGCGACCCGGAGTCTTGAAACGGAAACTAGGTGCTGCCTAAGATTTGCGAAAACAACTTCCAGAATGTAGAATACAATACAAGATCCTAGGCGATGGCCATAACCAACAATGACCAACACACGCTACAGGGATACCCTTCTAGATTTCCTCCCCGGCCTCGTCCAGTGCGAGGCCCTGTGGCCGCAGAGACCGCGCTCCTGGCACGGTGGTCAGCATGCCAGACCTCAAGAGTGCCGGATTCCAAACCGAACGGAGGACAGATGTGCTTGAGATCTGATCGAGACCGGGAGACCCAGTGTCAAGGACTCGAACGCGGCCGTTCCCAGAATCTGCTATGTACCTCGTCAGTACAAAGATCAAATGAGAAGGCCCAAAAGCAACACAACGAGACCACCCGAAACGAAAGAGGGCACAAAAGGTTGGAGCCGTGGGCCAAACCTGCCGGCGAGTCCAGCCGCGCGCTGGTCGCCAAGCCCTGGTCCCCTGCCTGGGCTGCCATGCCCGATCGATACAGCCCGACACATCAAAGACGTCAAAGACATCATAGCATCGGAGAATAAGGCAAGGCAAGCTGCGTCGCCACGTGATCCTGGCATCCCGGCAACGGTCGTAATGATCCTAAGACGACGGACATAAACTGGGATCCCTGGATGCCTTCTCACAGCACACAGATTTCAGCAACACCAAGCAGCCCTGAGATCAAGTCCACCACTCGCACCGCATGGTTGCCTGTGCACAAACCCCTCAAGTGAAGGATGCTCGCGCTTTTTCACGTTTGAAGGGCCTTGGTCGGAGACAAAGAGGTGGGTTTGGCTTAGAGCCAAGCCAGCCGGCTCGAGGAGTGTCGCCATCAGCGCAGGGCCTCTCCAGAAGCACGGGCCACGGGCCCACAGAATTCCAACATGGCCTCCGTCACCACTGCGGCCCGAAACACCTAGCTGGCCAGCGACGGTGGAGATGTGGTTGCCTGCCAGAAAGATCTTTTGAATCGCCCTTGTCGCTTCATTCGAGCTCCGTACCTTCCAAAAGGGACACTGTACGGACAGCGTGGTTGGCAGCATCGGAAACGAAGAGCCTGCCGAAACAGCAGGAACATGAAGCGACGAAGCTGCCAGGTGCCAGAGAAACGGACCCGAAGTGCCTCTGCCCGAGCTCGTCGAGTGCCAGGGCACGTGGCAGCCGAAACCGCGCCAGGGGTCCCGGCACGTTGTCACCTGGGCAGATTGGAAAGAAGAGCACAGTGAATGAGGGGAACGTGGACTTAAGATCCACACCGAGAGTGCCATAGAAGCCCAGCTGCCCAGCCAGCACAGGCACCTGATAGCATCAACCGCGTCTTTTCTGCCCCTCAGCACCCGTTGCCATCGGCACCCTGTAGGCCTGGAAATGCCAGGGGCCAAGGTGGCTGCAGTTGGCGCTGTCCACGAACTCGTAGAGACCTAGACAGAATGGGTCTTTTCCAGTAAGAGCAAATCAGAGGTGCCGGGTACCCGGCTGTCAACATTAACCGCCTCGCTGAGAGCGAAGAGTAGCAAAAGCAGCGCCCTTGCTCTCATCAGCTGCGGTTGTACGACGGTGATGGATTCGGCAAGTATGATTTGCAATGACGGTCTGGTGGCGGTACATTGCTTGCACAGGCACCCTCATCATTCTCAGTACGCCCTACTCGACTAACTTCTTGCACTTGCTTGAGCCACAAGAGGTCAAAAGTCGAACAGAGTCTCGCGCCTTTCTTCCGACCCCTCTACGTCAGAATCCGAGAATCACCCTGGAGTGGCTAAGGTAGGAATCGAGCTACATCAGCTGCAACTTCATTCCCTAGGTCTTGATCCAAGGCTGCTGCTCCCTCCTTCAGTCCAGACACTGTATACCTTCCTCGACTTCGGGGCTCCACCTGGGGCAACAGAAAGAGCGCGAGAAGTCTGAGAAACAAGACATGGAACTGGTGTCTGTGCGCAGGTGCCCGAGGGGACTCTTGGAAAGGGCATACCAAGCAGATGGAATATGCAAGCTGCTGAAATGCAGCATTGCCTTGCGCCACGAAGTGCACCTAAGGAGTTCGCCGAATCTTGCTGAACCCTTCTTGACGTGAGTTCACAAGTCTCGGTAGTCAACGCTGTGTGGAGCACATCGGTCACCCTTCAGGCGATGCCAAGGTACATTCGAAAGACGCCGTGGACAAAGTCACCCACCAGCAGCACCACTTTGCCGAGTCCGGAACTCGCTTGTTCGACTACCGCCACCCCTTGGTGAGACACCGAGGGACTCTGGCCAGGGCTGGAAGTCTTCGAAGGCAGGCAGCTGACTAACGTATCGAAGATGCTGGGGCCACCCCGAGAAGGCCTGCTGAGTCTCATTGCATGTCAGGAAGCGACCAAACAAACATTCGGTTGAAAATATCATCCGGGCCCAACTCTCGTCGCCTTTGGTCGGCAGATCGTTCTCCCTGCACACCTGCAGAACAATGACAACAGCTGCCAGCTCAAGCCCCAAGTTCAGGGAAGTCTTTCGCGATCGCCTTCTACTCGCTACAAGCATGAAATCAGAATCTGGCAGGGACTGGTTTGCCGGGCTTGCAGCTCCGTGTGTTGTGAATCAAGGCATGATAGCTAGAGAAACCATCATACTATGCGGGCACAGACCCCCCACACCACAAGGCGGTGGATGCATCAGCCTGCTGTTGCTACAGCGTCTCATTTCTGGACCATACCATTTCTCGCTGCTCATGTTGCACTTTGTGTTGGGTAGTTCCACGGACAACCTGGTGCTTGATATTCGATTTGGCCCTGTATCTTCTGTTCGAGGTTAGCTGTGTTTCTGCATATGCCGAGATAGGGACACATGCCGGCCTGCAAGTGGTAAAAAGCGATCGAGGTTGGGCGGCCGCGGAGCTGCTTTCCCGGCCGAAGTGGCCGATGCTCACGGCACCTCCACGCACCTGGGGCACGGAAAACGCAGGACTCGGAAGGGTCACTTCGTGTGCGGCCAGGCAACCTGGCGGAGAGGTGCACAGAAAACCATAAGGAAGCTCCAAAATCGTACCTCCGCTTGAGCAGAAGCCACAAGCTCACGCTTGCTCCCGCCAGTGCCATCGATTTTGAAGTAGTCGGCCAACAAGAGTCAAAGTCAAGGCAGAGCTTGGCTCCCGCCATGACTCTGAGGACTTCGGTAGTGCACGTGGCCCGGTCACTTCAGGGGCATGTCGCGATTGACATCGATCGATGGCTTAGCCTCTTGAGCCATTGCATTGCCACGCGGTGGCGGGTGCACATGCCACCGAGGCTTTAGTCAACTATAGGCTAGAGACTATAGAAATGAGAGGAGTGAAAAATCCTCGGAAGCCACTTCCAACTCCTCTTAGCACCGCCAAACCATTCCTTGGCATTGGGCTCCCAAGGCACACATCCTCCTCTCATGGGTCCCATTCCGGGAGAGTCGAGGGTTGGTGACACCGCCGCGAAATTTTCAGTTCACAGCTCTTTGCAACATCTAGATTACACTACAGCGCACCGCGGTAACTTTTTCATGCTTCTGTCTACTTGCTAGTCTGAAGTACTGCCTTCGCTGAAACCAGCATTGTTCTACGTAGGCCTTAGGCTGCGTCAGCGCGTTACTGCACGATCGGCACGAAAGCTGCGCAGTGTTTTTCCGATTCGCCTTGGATGCAAAGTCTTGCCCAAGCATGTCGCTGGAGGAGTACACAAATCGATTTCCGAAAGCCCAAAGTGCCCCAAAAGAGAAAAGCCCTGTTTAAACCTGTACGCTGCGGTTGACTTGAACCGGGTCCCTGGGCCGCACGCTTGGAGCGTGTCATTGGCGACTCCGGGGGAAGCTGCCACGCCTCGCCACAGAAAGTCAAAAAAGCGCAAACTTTGGAGAGAGACGGAAACTGTTACATCAGATTACTTAGACTTAGCAGACCATTGTAATACCAGCAGCACCGGCATGGCTGTCTGCGTTCGCCCTTACTCCCCGTCTGACGGATTCCCCACCCTAGCCTCCCCATCACCGGGTCTTCCACATGTGGCGCTCGCCCTTCTACCCCAAGCTCACAATCAATCGGATATTACACTCTCCTCTCGCCTTTCCTGCCCGGTTTCCCGGTCCCCTCCTTGTCGCCCTGTACTCCCCCTCCTGACCTTTCCTTGTAGTCGTCAAGTCTTCGGGTTTCGGGTCTGCGGTGTCCTGTTCCTTCTGTTGACAGCTTCCTGCTAGCTTCTCCGAGCTGGCCACTGGGCACCTGCACAAACACAACACGCTGCCGAGAGAAGAAACAGGAGCCGAGAGTCTCGAGATCCGAAATAGAAAAAATTCTGTCGAGCGACTTCATGCCGGATTGACTCTGTTGCCGCGCCTGCACTTTCCTCGTCGGATCCCAATGGCTCCTCCGCATAGGAGGTATAGTCAGTATAGACTAAGTCTCATGGTTCGATGATGAGCCAGACCCTTGAGGGAGGCCCACCCTAGGCCCCCGGCCTAGCGCAGCGGTCGAGCTCTGACTCATACCACACCTCGGAGGCAACAACGCACAGCAGTTCTCGCACCTGCTTAAATAATGTGTCCAACACTCGTTTCCCAGGCATTTTAAATCGATCGCAAATACAATGTGACAATGGGTATTCTTACCACAGCTGGTATCACGTAACGCAGCTTGGTTCTCTACTTCCACCGAGAAGTTGCATCTCAAGCATAAACCCCAAGCCAAGGAACGTAGTTCACCCTGCTTGGCCCGTCTTCACCTGACATTGGACTGCCGGAACCCGCATACTGATTAGCGCGCGCAAGCGCACATGTCCACGATAATCAATTCTGTCACATCCTTGCTATCAGCCCAATACCATGGTTTGAGGCCCTGGGATGCAGACCCAGCCGGTAATGCACGGCTCGCAGATCTGCCTTGGCCTAGGCCAAATCACTTAAACTGAAGGCTGCCACAAGGGGTTACTGTTAGGGCTACTCCATGGAGATTTTTTGCTATGCGGGCTTCCGGAGGTCGATTCGCAGCCTAACTAAAATGCATTCGTTTCGGGCAGACTCCCAAGCTTCCAGAAGCACTAGTGGCACAAGGGGCCAGTAAGTTTCACTCACGGTAGACTCCATGGGGACATGATAAGAGGGTAACAAACTGGACTACTAAACCGTACGGTACTTTCAGGGTTTAGTCCTTTGCCATAAACCCTGTCAGTCGCATGAGTCCTCGACCGCAGGATCCATGGCGCCTTGGGAAGCGCCTCACCAATACAAACCCCACAAGGTTTTTCCAGCAACTCAGCTCACCGAAGCCGAAACTTCCAGACTCTCCCAGCAGAGATTCTTGCAGGACCTCTTCCAATGAGATCACCTGACAGAAGCCCTGCCAGACCAGCCTTGCTCTGCTTGGGTGAAAGGCCGGAAATCAATTCCTCAGCGGCTAGCATGGACCAACAATATACGCCTGACATGAAATGACGAAAGAAACCTCACGACTACAGCGGCTACAGACTCTGAGCTTCCAAAAACAAACCTGGCTTACCAGGTCCGGGTCCCTGGCTGCTCGTTGAGTTGAAGTTCGGCTTCGCGAAACCGAGCTTGATCTGACCAAATCCACACAACCCCGACCAATTACGTACATTTCCACACTCATGGCTGGCCCCATCATGTGAGAAGAGGTACTCCGTGGACCATCTCAAGGATTGAGCAAGCTGCTGAAGATCGCCGCAAGGCTTTGACCATGGGCTCCTTCTCTGCAACATCCTCCGATGCGGTGCGAGGCACAGACAGCTTGCGGAGGACAGGCGCGTGGGATTCGTGTGGAAAGCTCCAGGTGCGGTCGAGGATCTAGCACCGCCCAGGACTGCGTGAGACCTGAACCGCTGCAAAGCAAGTCGCCGATCGGCCCCTCCCGGCTTAGGGATCTCCCCGTGAGACGCAAGCGTGCCAGAATCCGAAGCATAACCGAAACAGCCACAAAGTGCCGCGCAGTGACTATGACTATACCTTCTTAAGGCTGGGACCGGGCATCTTCGAGAACGAAGACCTCAACACGCAGGGCCAAGGATGTTTAGGGTGGGTTCCCCTCATGGCTTCCCTCTCTGTAGCCGGGCACATGGTGAAAGCATGCAGAACAGCCGACAGCCCGAAACAGCAAACGCGTGGCTGGCTCTGGGTGACGTTGTAGTCACGGAGCCGGGTGTCCGAATAGCCTTGGAGCTCAGAAAGAAAAGAAATAGCTGCATACCTCTGCACCGCTCGGGATGCTAAGGAGCAGGCTTCGCAAGCTGAAGGCCTTGCCGATATCCATAGACGTCGTCCCTGCCACAAAACAAAAGCAATTTTACGTTGCACAGAATGGTGCTGAGTGGCTGAGTCCCAAGCTCATGGATCTCGCCGAGGGGAGCCGCCGAGGCGGAAGAGTCGGTGAGTATGGCAGAGAGGAAACGAGAAGTTAGGAGTCGGGTCCATTCAGTCTTCATGCGCTTCTTGACTTCTGTGAAGCTTACGTTCTCAAAGAAGGTTTGACGAGCCACGCCATCGTCCATGCTTTCAACTGATACAACAAAGCCCAAGGTGGCAGCAGAAACAAAGGTTACAAGGAGCCCATGGTTGCATAGCCCCTACAGGCAGGGACAACATCCCAAATACGATCAGCTCGGGGTACGTGGAGGTACCATCTCTTCTCATCCGTTTCAAGTGGATGGAAAACCTTGGCAGAGCCGAATCCGCAATCCACATCCCTGTCAATTCTCGAGCACTCTTGTCTCATCCAGGAAAGTGTTTGCCAGTGCGCACTCCGTGCACCGTATGCCGTGTCAGTGACGACTTTTAGGAATCAACAAGTGCAAAACACCTGCCAAGCAGCGGCTCGATGTCGTGGTGGCACTGTGCCTGCGAGAGACCCTAGCACCTCACTACCTGTTACAAGTATCTGTCAGCTACAATGGCGCCTGAGGTATGGCGGCCTCCGGCAGCTTCGATATCCTCCAAGCCTAGCACAGGCTCGAACTTTCGGCAACTAACGGTTTCGAAGTGTCAAACGCCTGGTGCTGAAACTTGTAGGTCGTCTCGGACTCCTTGCCCGCGACGGTGCTCACCACCTGTGAGCATCTCGCGAAGTCCTACTCTGTAATTTCAAAAATTCCGAAAATCCTGAATCCTCTACTTGCATCCTCCTTGGAGAGGAACCCACAACTTCGCACATCGACTGCACATTCTTGAACCAGTCAAAACGAATGTAGCTGGCGACTTAATGTGGGGCTCGGGAACGAACTTGCGACAATCCAGTGGCGCCAAGTTTCGGGTAGTCTCAAGCACCGAAGAAGCTTTCATCATCAAGCAAAAACCCTGCACTGCACTCGGCGCCTGGCCTCGCCAGGGAAGTGTTTCCAGGAGAGGTGCCGTGGGCGTGCTTCTCCCAAGACCTTGACAATCCTCAACGTTTCCAAGCTGTGTGTGGGGACAGTGGAATCCCATGAACATGCCTAATTAAGGGGTGAAGTTCAGCTGTCTGGCTCAATCCTGTTCGGGCACTCGCAATCGCAGCGCTGCCAGCGGAGGGAAAGGAGTGCTGGGGTCGAGGGATGGGGGTGAAGGATGATTTAGCAGGGTCTTTGGGCACTCTTAGAGCCGCAAGTGTGGGACACCATCTGTGACGAACCAACATGCTCAGTGCAGATTGAACGGCGCAGGTATACAGCAGCACAAACCACCAATTGTCAATGGGGGATAGCTGCAGAATGTGCATCTCCGTTTGGCGTCCCTGCTTCGCAAGCTGAATGCTTGAGTCAAACTTGGGTTCCAAGTATGACAGCTACTTGCATTCACTACGGCGGCGATAGATTATTTTTTGACTCGATGCAAATAGAGTATCTATTTTTTTTGAACAATTTCCTGAAAAACGATGCCGATAGAATATTTGTCCCAGCGGCAGAGATAGAATGTTTCAGCGGCACAGATAGAACATTTTCCCGAAGATATGGCTTCAAGTACATAGCCAAAGGAGAGAACACACGGAAAGGATACAAACGATTCTCGAACCCTCTCTCTTCTCTGCTTCTGAATGTTTTGCTTGATTATTCAAACACCTACGAATGCACAGAATCAGCATGCAATGCAAGGCGACAGCAAAACTGCTACACATGAAAATGTTGGAGCATGAAAATGGAAAACGAAATGGGAAAAGTGAAAACGTTTCTCCACCACCCAAAACGTGAGCTCCCCACAGAATCTAAAACACAAACACCCCGCCAAAGCATCCTCGAGTAATTGAGAGGCATGCTTTCCTTTTGTGTTCGCCTTTCAGGCCTTCCAAACCGCACGGCAAGATGCCTACAAGCATGTTTGGGCTTCGGGATGAATGCAAGCAAACTCTATACATGTGTCGCCTTACAGTTGCTGACTCAAAAGTGCACTCGCAGACACTCGCACAAAGTCTGATGTCTTCGGAGGCGAGCGGGACGTACCCAGTCCAAGCCAAGTCAACAAGCCGCTTGGATTGCACGAACTGCTTTAGCGTGCGGCAGCGCTATGGGCTTCAAGCGTGGCGGTGTCACTTCACGAGCAAGTCTTTTCAAGAAGCCAGTTTTGGAGTATCTTTAAACACAACGCGGCATGAAGCAAACGTCACAAACTCAAGCTCTGCTGTCTCAAGTGGTAAGTCGGCTGCGCGGCCGCAGATTACTGGCACAAAACCAGTCCTGAACATTAAGCCTCGCCATCCAAACATCAAGCGCTGATGTCGAGAATGAAGCAGTCGATCAAGGCAGTCGTTCGTTGTGCACACGTATGGGCATTGCGAAATCGGGATGCGGCAGTGACCACGTCTCATCATCATGAGCATTACAGCTCAAGATCACGAGCCACCATCAGGCTCGGGCTCTGGTCCATGCTCGTTCGGCTCATCATTCTCGTCAGAGTCTCCAAGGGGAAGATCAAACGCCAAAAGTGGGTGGTGGGGTAGTGTGGCAATCCTTTGAAGAATCAGTTCGATTGGATGGCTCTAGTTCGGCGGTCAGGCGCCGTCACACTTCGAAGCCACTCGTATCATCAACGCTTCTCAACACTTTCAGCGGTGCACAGAATACAGCTTCATTCCTCGCACCTTTCTATCTTCTCT
>CAJNJA010005843.1:0-44403 GCA_905231915.1 Symbiodinium necroappetens
GTAGTAGTAGCAGCAGTAGTAGCACCAATCTAGCCGTAGGAGGAGTTGCGAAGCCCACATCCAAAACCTCAAACCCCAATGCAAGCTCATTCCGCCTGACTCCATGTGAACAATGTAAACCCCTGAACCAAATCATTCAGAATCTCATCGCCGGGCCCTTGAACCCAGGTACCAAACCCTCAATAGGTCCTACACCCGCAACCCCACATCCTCTAGCCTCCAAACGGTAAACAAAGCTAAAACAGTCTTCCACATCTCTGTAACTCGACCCTAAACCCTGAACCCTTGACGTCTACGAACCAGCCTCAAGGGTCCACACCTGGGCAAACCGTGGGCAGATCTGGGTTCAGTATCAACGTCTTGGAGTTTCGGGTTTAGGGTTTAGGTCGAAGTCAGACACTATTTTTCAGCGCTTCTCAGTACTTTCTCTTATGGTATACTGCATACCAAAAGCCTACTCTGATTATGAAGGCCCCTGCATCATGAACGAGAGCTCCGGGTAATGGGGTTTCGTCTTGTTTCTGGTGTTTCGAAAACAGGTTTGGGGTCTGGAGCTGTGGGTTCAGGTTTTGCGGATTCTGGTCCGGGGTTAGTAGCGGTTAGTTCTTGTGTACTTGAGCAGTTCAAGATTGGATTGTTGGGTTCGCGAGATCGGCGATCATTCTGATTACTACGAAAACGAGTACTATTGCCACTGCGACATCTAATTCATAATTATTGACCACAATAATCAGAATAACCACCAAAAGAGTAATCGTTACATGGTAGCAATGAAACGTACGAATAGGACAGCGATTCTTTTCAAGCTGCCCCCCCCACTTGTTTTATTTTGATGCTGCTACTGTATGCGGGACCCGTGCCTCTTTAAGCTGGTGTTTCCCTCGTTCTGCCCTTCCTTTTGCCGGCCTAGCCTTGTTTATGCTCTCTGGGCGCCGGTGGTGTGCCTATGCTGTCTTTCCGAACATAGCTGACATAGCGAACATAGCTGACATAGCTCTTTGCTATGCTGGTTAAAAGGGGCAGTTGCAGAAGTAGTAGCAATTAATAATTGTGAAGTCGCGAAACCCTGGCAAAACAAACATCATAATTGCCGATCTTCAAACCTAGAAACCCTTCTAGCAATGCTTCGGGAAACGCTTATCGTCCCGATAGCCAGCCTGCAAATGCTCGTGTTTGTTCCTAGATTTCGGGAGCTTTCGTTCCCTTGGCCGCCCTAAAGCCTAAACCCTAAACCCTAGACCCCTAAACCCTTGGGTTTCGACAACGGTGTTTAGGATTTTGGGCTGAGGGTTCAGCGTTTAAGGTGTCGACTTCAGGGTTCAAGCAGGGAGGCTTCGCATAGGAGCACGGTTTTAGGGTTTAGGGTTTAACAAGACTCTTCCGGTCTAGCTCCTAGATAATTCGATGTAGCAGAGATGCTTTTCAGATTTGTTGTGCCTACGGGCCTACATATATGTATACATCTAGAGCTAGCTAGCTAGCTGGCGAGCTAGATAGGCAGATAGAGAGCTCGAAGGATAGCTAGCCTTCTAGCGAGCTAGATAGATAGACAGACAGACAGATAGATAGAGAGATAGACAGTTCCTGAGTTCTGCCACAATTTACTGCCGCAGCGAGCGGGCTGAGGTGGGCGACCTCATTCAAAACGCTATACTTTTTCCCACCAAACGGAAGAACACAACCACGCAGAAACCGCGATAATTTCAAGGCCTTCTAAGGCCCCTGCTAGAGGCCCACCAAAATCGTCGGCGTAGCTGGCGAAGTCGTACCTGTTGGCATAGGGTTTATTCGGCTTAGGAGTCAATGAAGTTCAAGGGCTCACGGGAGGTGGAAGGTCTTGCCTGAACCAGGCCAAATTGAGAATAGTCTAACTGCCTAACTCGTGACATCCAAGTCCATGTTCTTCATGCCCCTCGGGTGCCGTGCGCGACCCCGACTGATTCTATGAGAGTGTTCTACATAACTTTACAGAGCCTGGCCTCCAGGAAGTGTCGGGGAAATCCTACCCTCACTTCAGCAGAAATGGCTCAGGCTCTTAGCCGATTGGAAAGAGAGTTCAAGCGGACTCATGAGTTTTTTTGAAATGAAGGGCCAATATCCCATGCCCCCCCTGGTGAACGGTGCTGCAAGCTAGTCACCCAGGAGGGCACGTTCTGCAGACGGTGTTAATGAAGCTCTTCCAGTGGTCTGGATGTTTCATCTCCAGCTTCACGTAGATGTTCGGCACGAGCGCCTGGGCCGCTGGAGAATGGAGTGGCACCAGTGGCAGACTTTCCATGCGAGTATCTACATCATGTCTGCAGAACACCATGAGCGCGTTCAAGATGTGTATGAAGCTGGAAGGAATGCACAGCCATCTGGCAGGACCTACAATTGCTGCAACTCCTCGACCTTTCCGAAAAAGCTGGAAGGTGTGCCATGCCCACCATCGAAACTGTCCTGCCTGCACCTGTCCGGCAGCGTACTCGGCGCGCGCGAAAGAAGGGTCATCGGCCTGAAAAATTGACCAATGCCCTCTCTAGCCGAAAAACAACCCCTCACAGGCCGAATTAAGGGGCCTTTATGATTAGACTAGGTTTTGGGGTATGTACGCTGTAGCAGTTCGGGGCTACGTGACGATAAGGGAATAATGTCACTAATTATGTAGGACTCTGTAGTAGGACTGCTAGGACGAAAGGGAGGATTTCAGGTTTAGCGCGGGTCACGAGTCAGAAACGATTAAAGAAGCTCATTTCAGCACCTTCACTTTCTGCTGTGCTATCCAGCGCCTGCCTTCCCGGCAATCACGAAGGAAGCCATGATGCGCGTACTCTTGCGCAGGACGACAGGGGCAAGTACTGAAGGTGCGTGTGCGGGGCATGGTCAGGTCACGACCTGTAATGCTATGCGGCTATGCAGGTCTTGCGTTGCTGGGTGCCGAGTGCGACATCGGTGAGCTCCAAGTGCTGCAGGCGAAGAAAGGCAGTTGCATGAATCGGCAGCAAGGCTCTTGATGCTGCTTGTGATGACGAAGACGATGACGATGGATATGATACCGGATGATACAGAAGCAGACGATGTTGATGCTGCTGCTGATGATAATGGAGGTGATGATGATAATCATCCTCATGATGATGAGGATGATGGTGATGCTGATGATGGTGACACAGAAGCCGTCGGTCGTTTTCCTTCCGTCCGCATGCATCGGACATCCTCACCCCTCGCTGGCAAGGTCGGCCTACGGAGCTTAGCCTTCCAACATCTCCTGCACGAGATTCTTGGCTCCATCATAATCTCCCATAAGCCATAGCATGTACCGGACATCCACACCCATGCTTCGAGAGTAGTCTTTGCTCCACTTAAACTCATTCATGAGGCCTTGACGCTGTCGATCAAAATTGATTCCCACAAGCTCTCCGTTTGCATTCATGACCGGGCTACCTGAGTTGCCACCGACTGTATCCGTCGAATAAAGTAGGCAAACAGGGACCTTCTGACAGTTCGAGCTTGGGGACGACAGCATATCGTAAAGTCGATCTGGACACCCGAACTCGGCCAGTCGTCCTTCATCCTTGCTCAGCTTTGCCTCCACGGCCTTGTCAAATAAACCAGCCAAGGTGGTTTGCGGCTTGCAGACGACCGCGTCGGCAGCTTCATACCCTTCAACGAAGCCTGCCGAAATTCGCAAGGATCCATTGCAATCCGGATACATGACCTCACCGTCGCTGTGCTTGCGTTGGAGCTCGAGCAACTTGGCAAACAATGCGTCTCGCTCACTCAGCAAGGCCTTGGAGCGATCGCGGTTGCTTGCATAGGCCTCCCACAAGGAGCCGGCACACTTGACAAATGGGTCCTTAGTTCCTGAGTTCATACGCCCCAAAAGTGCACAGTTTCAGTTCTATAGGGGATAATATTAGCCCCAACAGTGTAAAGCGTGCTCGCTGAGCTACTAAGGGTCTTCAAGCAAAGCTTTCCGATCTTTGGCAGCGCCATCTTCGGCGAAGATCGACTTCATGAGCTCAGGATCGGACAATGCTTTCAGTTCTGAGCTTCCTATGGTAGACTCCATCTTCGAGAGATAAGACTCGCCGCCAAAGCTCTTCAGAATCGCTGCGAAAGCGCTCTTCAAGTCGGGGGTCTTCTCAAGCATATCCAGGGCGTCTTTGATGAGAGCCGCCTTTCGAGGTTACCCAGTATAACTACCCGTAACTACCCCTTTAAAATCAGGGACATGTCCTTTTCTTTTCCTAGTCTTTCAGCTTTAAGAACACGGCCCCTGAAATAGAAAGGCATCAAAGCCCCAAAGCCTCATGTGGCTGATGGATCTCCCCGACGCGCTTCGCCAGGCGCTGTGCAAGAAACCTGGGTTCTTGTTCTGAGGGATTTTTGTTTGAGTTACCATCTTGGGGATCCAGAGTAAATTATATGGTTCGTTTATCATGGTGGATTCGTTTTAAGTTACCTTAATGGGGATTTAGAGTAAATAATATGGTTCCGGATATGGTAACTCAAATGAAATCCCCTAACAAGAGCCCAGAAACGGGAGGTTGCGTTGTCGATACGACGACTCTCGCTCTCCGTCTGGCTTGGGGCACTCGATGGTGAGATACTCATGTAGGGCATGTCCCACGGCGAGTAGGGCACTGCCACAGTAGATCCCGCGGCAGGCCTCCAATGCTGTAGAGACGCTCTCCATGGCGCGCAGCTCATCATAAATCTTGCTGAGGCGGTCAAGAGCCTCCTTTGCTTCCGGCGCCTTCGCACAGAGAGCCGCCTCTTCTTGCGAGCGTTCCTGCATCAGGCCCAGCTTTCGCATCATGACCAATTTGCCCTGGCTGCGCTTGTACTCATTCGCCAGACCTTTTTTGCTAGTGCCCAACTTCAGGGCGGCTTCTTCCGAGTCCTTTTCATACTGTGCGATCAACTGGAGCTTCCGTGCGAAGTCCGAGACCATGTTGGGGACGGCGACCTCATCCGAAAAGCGGAGCCTGGAGGTTGGCGCATACCTCATCGTCGAGCCTGGAAACCCCAGCAAGAAAATGAAATCACCCTCTGCTGCACCTTGCTGCTGCACTTTCAGAAACGTCTTGGGCTTGTAGGGGACGTTGTCAACTGAATATTCAGCAGCCTTTCCATCGGGGCCCACATAGGCTCTCAGCAGGGTGAAATCGGCCGTGTGCCGTGGCCATTCGAAGTTGTCTGTGTCCCCACCAAAGTTGCCCAAACTCTTGGGCGGGACGTACACGATCCGTACATCCTTGATTCTTTCGTAGGTAAACAAGACATAAGACTCATTAGGCAGCATTTCCTGCACGTCACATCGTTTTCCACCATCGCTGGCTTCTCCTGAAGGCTTCTCCGCTTGCGCAGCTTGGGCAATCTCTTGCATCACGTCGCGGACACGATTGGCACGCTTTAGCGGATCCTGTTCCGACCCAATCACATCTGTGACCTCTTTGGACACGTCCTCTGGGTTCGTGTTAAGGGATTGAACTTAAGCTACAAACCATAGCGGCCTACAGAAATTTAGTTACGAGTATGGTTTCTTTGGTTTCCTCATTATGGTAACTTAAACTATAACTAAAATCCTTTACAAGAACCCTGTCCTAACCTTTAAACCCTAAACCCTGTCCTTGCAGGACTTTGTAATCCATACTTCGTAATTGGGGCCCTTCAGCTCTTCCTTCAAGGACTTGGCCACGAAACCATCGCGAACATAGTCATGACCTAGGGTTTATAGGGCTTGAGGGTTTCAAAGTTCAGGGTTCAGGGCTTTAGGGTTGAGGGTTTTAGGGTTTCTTGGGCTTTTTGTTTAGGGCCTTTTAAATCAACCCTCTGAAAGCATTCGTAAACTAGCTAAGATCCTCTTGAGCCCAACTTGGGCAACAGCAAAAACATCTCCCAAGGGCCTACCTAGCGACTGCCTTGCAGAGACGCCTGTCGCACCGCATCATAAGCGACATGCCAGTTCGTGAGAATCAGGCCGCTGGAAGAAACGAAGGAGCCCGTTCCACCGCGACCGGCCGCACCCACCTAGCTTGGCCCATGAACTTTGCAAAAGCATTCGTCCTTAAGGATCCTCTTTGGGTCGAAGAATAAGGGAAAGTATAGAAGGTCCCAAAGGCCTAGCCACTGAGACAAGAGCATCTGAGAAGTGGCGACCTCCACTTCCCTCACTCTTGGAAGTCCCATCAATGGCATCCGCCGACACCTTCAAGCCCATTTTCTGAAGCATCCTGGTCTTGTTAAGGGGCTTAAGTTAAGTTACCATCAAAAGCAAACCACATTGCTTAAACTTTACTAGAACCTTGCTGAGTTACCATTAACCATCATAAACAAACCATATTGTTTAAAGTTTACTAGAAATTATGGTATCTCAACCAAATCCACCTTGTTAACACGAACCCAGCATCGGCTCTAGGGACTTCACGGCAGTTATCGGCCATGTCCGAAATCTTGGGGAGGAGGCCATGCCAGAAGCGACAGAAGCCGCAGCAGCAGTCGACATGGTAGCAGACGGTTTGGGGCTTAAGGTTTCGGTTTAGGGTTACTTGGGCGTGACACAGATGAAAATGGAAACACTAGTAGCATCGAAGATCAAGCTAGTAAGCGAGAGGTTAGGACCTGTAGATCGTAAACTGCTGATGCATCCCGACGAGGGCTTGAAGCCAAAATGACAGCGAGCGGGCGCTGCAGGAAGACCTTCGCGCCCATGATTTCAACGACATGTTCCATGAACCGGTCCTAGACCCTAAACCCTAAACACTAGACCCGCCGAGGTCTGCTGGTCCTTCCAAGACGCATTCGAAGCCTGGAACCGCCACTGCTCCAGAGACCGAGTCACCATACTCACGACCTGCCCTAAAGACGCGTGAATAGTTGAACCCTACACCATGAGCCCTAAAGCCGAGAAAACAACCCAACAAAGACCCTCAAAGAACTCCCAAACTTTAGAAGCCCGAAACCTCAAACTCCCAGAAAACATCACGGTGCCCCGGGGCGCTCCCCAAAAGACGCGGCAGCGATCCACCGTAGGAGGTTGGCCTGGTCAAGGAGCTAGGGTCCATGGTTTAGGACTTAGGGGGTTGAGGGTTTAGGGCTTTAGGCTTTAAGGGTTGAGGGATCTAGGGCCTTTAGGGTTTAGGATTCAGGTTTAGGGTTTAGGGTTTAGGGTTCAGGGGTTGAGGGTTTAGAGCTTCATGGCGCTCTATATAGTTTTGAGACTTATAAGTTAAAGACTCTCATCTTTGGGGCTTTATGTGAGAGGTTTGAGCTTTCCTAAGGCCTCAGTTGAGTTTTCAGGGGTTTGTCGTTCGAGCAAGAGCATTCCACATCAAATTTTTTTACCGAAAGTATGACACCTTGGCTTGCCAGCCTTGGAGCCGGAGGCGTGCAAAATTTAGGGTTTAGGGCTTCGGGTCACGCGAAGCAGACAGAACCACACTCCTAATCTGTGGCCTTTATGCGGTTTAGGGTTTAGGGTTTCGATGAAGGCCATACTTTACTCCACCCAAGTTTCGGCTCTAAGTAACCCTTCCTCAGTTCCGGGCACTGTGCCCAAAAGGGGCGTCAACGAAGGAGGGGTCGTCGGAGGTGCTGGCCTGGCAACTGAGCCGAGGGGTAGAGGAGGTTGTGATTTAGGGTTTAGGGCCTAATGACTTTAGTGTAACGGTTTATGGGTTCAGAAGTTCAGACTTTAAGGCAATCTGCATCTTTGACGTGGGTGTTGCTTACACCCACTGTCCCTTTGCCGGGATGCTACCTGGCTCTCTTTAGTCCCCCCCTCCGAAGACGTGGTCAGTTCCGTGAACCTGCAGCACCAAGCATCTTCGCTCATGCTTGCAATTCGTACAAGTGGTTGCGCCGCTGTTTTCCTTGATGCAAAACCGAAGTTCATGTAGCAGAAACCACACATTCGGAAGAAGCTCACATCTCACCGAGACCAGCACTTGCATGTGACACATCATGCTAGCCTTTTTTTGTAAGATTTGGGGAGTTAACACATTATGCTTGATGCTTTTCTGGCTCGAGTCTGAGCAAAGGTAAGATCCAACTTGGAAAGCCCCACTCTCCACCGTTGCCTAAGGAGCGACCTGCACCCTAAAGCCTACTTGGAGGCCCAGGGGACTCAGTAAGTGGGTTATAAGTAGAGTCATAAGTACCCTACATGGAGTTACCCTAATTATAACTCTACTTATAACCCACTTACTAAGTCCCTTGGGCCTCCAAGTATACACCTCAAGCGCCACCAAACCCGTCATCAGAGCACCTAACCCTACCGAAGCCGGCTATGCAACATCTCATCTACAGCCCCTGCAGTCCATCCGAACCCCCCCCCCCCGCCAACACCCAGAAGGTCTCATCTCCCATTTTGCACTCTCGTTGGACTCATACCAGAAAATCCCTGCGCAGAAGCCTGAACCCCTATAGCGCAAGAACGCCTGAAACAAAAACTCCGAAAACCGCAAATCCTACACCCGATGCCCTAAACCCTACACAATAAACCCTAAACCCTGAACCCTAAACTCTAAATCCTAAACAATAGACCCTATATTCCCCCCAATGTGCAGGCCGAGCAGTCCTGAAGTTCTCCGTGCCTAGGCTAGAGCGCTGGCTTTAAGGTTCCAGGGCTTAGGGTTTAGGGTGCAGGGTTCAGGGTTTAGGGTTTAGGCTTAGGTTCAGGGTTTAGGGCTTAGGGTTCAGGGTTTAGGTTTTAGTGCTTAGGGGTTTAGGGTTTAAAGTTTAGGGCTTAGGAGAATTAGGGCCTAGGGTTCAGGGTTTGGTGTACGTATACATATACATGCACACGCGCAAGCACGTATGCCTTTGCATATACATATACATCTACATCTACATATACATGCATGCATATATGTATATACACTGACATGTATACATACATACACACGTACATACATGCATGCATACATGTATGCACACGCACGCTTGTGTGTGCGTGTGTATGTGTGCGTGTATACATACATACATACATACATACATACATACATACATACATACATACATACATACATAAATATATATATATAACATATATATATGTATGTATGTATGTATGTATGTATGTATGTATGTATGTATGTATGTATGTATGTATGTATGTATGTATGCTTGTATGTTTGTATGTTTGTATGTATGTATGTATACACGCACACATACACATGCACACACAAGCGTGCGTGTGCATACATGTATGCATGCATGGATGTATGTGTGCATGTATGTACGTGTGTATGTACTTATGCATGTCTGTCTGTATGCATGTATGTATGTGTGTGTATGTATGTATGTGTGCGTGTGCGCATGTGTGTACATGTGTATGTATGTAAGTATGTAAGTATGCATGCAGGTCTGCATAAACATACATACATACATACATACATACATACATACATACATGCATACATACATGCATACATGCGTACCTACATACCTACATACCTACATACCTAGATACATACATACATACATACATACATGCATTCATACATTCATGCATACATACATTCATGCATACATACATTACATGCATGCATTCATACATTCATACATTCATACATTCTTACGCATACACATACATACATACACACACACACAGATACAGATACAGATACAGATACAGATACAGGTACAGATACAAATACAGATACACATACACACACACACATACACATCACACACATACACATCACACACATACACATGCACATACACATGCGCATGCATACAACTCTTTTGGGAGCCATCCGCTGGGCCTGATCGCATGACGTTGTCTGTTAGACGTGGCTTCTCATAATAGTTGGCCATGACTGAGCGTTGCAGAGGGCCTTTTGTCATTGTCAGGCCGGGCTTCTGGAGTTTAAGGGTTTAGGGGGTCAGGGGACAAGGGCTGCAAATGCTCTCATTTTGGACGGCTCAGCTTGGTTTGGCTTGGCTTGTTAGGAATCTTGTCAAGCTTATGGCTCTCAAAGAGACTAGGGCACCTACATGTGTATAAAAAGCCAGAGAGAGATAGAGACGGATAGACAGATGCGTGGAAAGACAGACAGACAGCCAGCCAGCAGGCAGGCAGGCAGGCAGGTAGACAGAGAAGAGAGAGCGAGAGAGAGAGAGAGAGAGAGAGAGAGAGAGACAGAGAAAGGTAGTGATAGATACATAAAAAGGGGAAACAGACAAACAGACAGACACACAAACGGAGAGCGGGATAAACAAATTAATCGCTAGGTAATGGATAGAGGGGCAGAAAGCTAGACAGCTAGAAAGATATCTATAGCCTATAGCTAGACAGTGAGATAGAGAGCTGGCACGATAGAGAGATAGCGAGATAGCTAGCTAGCTAGCTAGCTACCTAGGAAGCTAGATAGAAGGATAGATAGACAGATAGATAGAGATAGATAGAGGGAGATAGAGAGAGAGATAGACAGATTGCTGGATAGCTAGATAGCTAGGTAGTTAGATAGCGGGCTAGAGAGACAGAGAGCTGGAGAGAGAGAGAGAGAGAGAGAGAACTGGCCAGATAACGTGATAGCAACATAGCGAGATAGGTAGATAGATAGATAGGTAGATAGATGGTAGGTGGGTAGATATGTAGGTTCATAGCCAGGCACATAATCAGAGCAGGATTTTGGCGGATTTAATAGCTGCGGTAATAAAGGGAAGCCCTACGAATCACACTGGTCAGCATATCCGATCCTTGCTGCATGAAACCCTGAACCCTCAAGTCTACAGCCTCAACCCAAAACTCAACCAGAAACCCCCAAGTAGTTTCTACACTTCCCCCCCCCCTCCCCCCTCCATCTAAAAAAAAAATCCCCCTCGCCCGGGCCCTGGGCCCTTGTGGAAGAACGTCCCAGGCGGCCCCTGCTGTGCCAACTCTGGAGCTGGGGGGCCTCAGAGAGTTAGACTCCAAAAGCCCCTTAGCTTAAGGAATGCAGTGGTTTTTCGGGTTTGAGGCTTACGGGTTTATGGGGTTTAGAGGTTAGGGGTTTAGGGGTTTCGGGCTTAGGTTTTGGAGGTTTCGGGGGTCTCCCTAAACCCTAAACCTTAAACCCTTTATGAAAGTTCTGCAATGATTCAAACAGGAATCTAAAAGGGCCCTGCCAGATCTCTTGCGTAAGACTGGAAGATGACCCTAAACTCTAAACCCTAAATCCTAAATCCTAAACCCTAAACCCTAAAACCCTAAACCCTAAACACTAAACCCTAAACCCGTAAACCCTAAACACTGAACCCTAAACCCGGAATCCAAAACTGTAAACCCTAAGCCCTAAGCTCTAAACCCTAAGCCCTACTCAACAGCTCAAGGATCTGAGCAGCAGGCTGGGCTTCTTCTCTGCCTGCAGCCAGGCTTCAAATCCCATGACCCGAAAGCTCCAAGATCTAAATCCGAAGCCCTAAAATCCTGAAATGGGGTTTAGGGTTTAGGGGTTTAGGGAGAAGGGGTTAAGAGGTTTAGGGGTTTAGGGTTTAGGGGTTTAGGGTTTAGGGTTCCTGAAACGGGGGGGGGGGTGTAAGCTTCGCCTTTTCTGCCAGAAAGGCCGGCTCTCTCTGTCACTGCTGACGTCCGCCCGGTCTTGTGCCGAGCATGGCATGGTGTCTGTCTCTCAAAACCCTAAACTCTCCTGGTTCCCTGTTGGGGCCATATTAAAAAATGATCATTTTTCGTCCTTATTAGGATTTCAGTACAACAAAAATGTAAAATTGTATCCAGCAAGGAGCCAGTAACCCTTAAAACGAAGCATCCTGTCAACCCTCCATCACCGTCTTCACAAACTCCACCACAAGCTCCTGAGCAGCAAGAGCAGTGATCACCAAACTTCAACCTGTCAGGTTTAGGATCTAGCATTCTTCCGGTTTGGAGGGGAGGATCGAGGTGCAATCATATGGGGTTTAGGGTTTTGGATTTAGGGGCTTATTTAAAGCGCACTTAGGATTTAGGATTTAGCTTGACGGACCCGTCACAAGAAAGTGCAGGGGATGCTTAAAAGAGAAAACGTCCACGAGCCAACGGATCACGGCACCTGAACAGCCCTCTGTCCCGAATCAGCTAGACGTCAAGCCGGTCTTCACGCACAAAGGCTGATACGACACCCTAAAACCTAAAACCTAAAAGCTAAACCCCTAAACCCCTAAACCCCTAAACCCTAAACCCTAAACCCTTTAAGCCCTAAACCTCTGAAATCTGCCGAGGATCTGCCACCTCACTTGGAGCCTGCAACGGCCACACAGCTGATGCAGGGCATAAGTTTGGCGATTCACCGGTAAAGTTTAGGGTTTAGGGTTTAGGGTCGAGGGCTTATTGCAGACTCTTATACCCCAACTTTTTTGCCTTTGCGTCTGACTTGAACTCAAGGATTTAGGGTTTAGGGCTTCGGGTTTAGGGCTTGAGGTTTAGGGAATAAGCCAAACGTAAAAGCCATCGTGTCCTTTCCTCTCCTCTGCCCCGGGCTCGAAAATCATTGCATTCAGCTCGGCTGCTTAAGAACTCCTTTACGGCAGCCAATAAAGGTACCATGGGTTGTGGGTTTAGGGTTTAGGGCAGAGTCTACATCCCACGGTGAGGCGACTGATCAAGGCTGGATTTACCTGCCAGCAGAGCCTCCAGCAGTCTACTTCAAGGATCGTGGGACTTAGTGAGGTAGGTTTTATGTACCCTAGTTGGGACTATAAGAACCTAGAAGTATAGCTACCTTACTTATACCCCTGCTTACTAAGTCCCTTGATCCTTGAAGTAGATGTCTGCCAACAATGAAGATCTCGAAACTTTTCATGGCAAGGTCTCCCTCGACTCGACACGAAGCCCGATGCGCTAAATGGCCCAGCTAACTGGCCCTAATATTACAGGGGCCTGAATAATCAGAATAGGGTTTTGGGGTGTGCTTTTTTTCTAGATTTAGACGGATAAGAAGGAGCCCAAAAATAGTATCGGTAATCCTCTTGACCCCTCTAGTAGCCATCCGAAGCCCTAAACCACCGGACCTCTAACATCGGAGCGTGGCCAGCTCCCTGCACTTCCACGCCTTTAGACTTGGGGAGCGTCGCGACAAGCGCCTGGAGAACCAAGAGACTCGGTTTGGGGCTGTGGGTTGAGGGCAAGTTTAGGGCTTATGGTTTAGGGTTTAGGGTTTAAGGGCTGCCGCAAGGCTTGCTCTATAAGGACTACTGTTAAGGGATACTATAACGGATACTCAAGCCTCTGACGGTTCAATCTTGACGGATTTTTCTTTGGGATACGGTAAGCGATACTAACACAGGGCACGAAAGGGGACACGGTAGAAACTGTAAGGGATACTGGAAGGCATACGATATGTTGGGCTACTGCAGAGCTTGAGGGGAGTTTCGGCCTTTTTGGGAGACACCTAGACCCCTGATTTCGGCAATATGCCTTAAATCATAGCAAGGATCCCGCTGCAATTTCAGGTATATTGGAAGAGTGCTGTTTGCTTGTGCTCGCACCGCTGGCTCGCATTCGGACCTGCTTCAAGACTCTGGTAGTACCCATAAACGCCAAATCGCACACCCTACATACGAAACCCTCAGCCCGAAACCCCAAACCCTAAACCCCAAACCGCAAACCCTAAACCCCAAACCCCAAACCCTAAACCCTAAGCCCCAAACCCAAAACCCGAAACCCCAAACCCGAAACCGCAAACCCTGAACCCTGGGCCTTGTAAGGTCCTCAGAATGAGGCCGTGGCCGAAGACCTAAACCCCCGAAGAGACGAAACCCTAAATCCTGCGCGGGAGCTCTTTCGGGTGCTTTGGTTATAATTTTGGGGTTGAAGTAGCATTTAGGGTTTAGGGGTTTAGGGCTTTGGGTGTAGGGCTTAGGGCTTAGGGCTTAGGGCCTAGGGTTTAGGGTTTAGGGATTAGGGTTTTAGGGTTTAGGGGCTTAGGGGTTTAGGGTTCAGGGTGTAGGGCTTAGGGCCCAGGGTTTAGGGATGTTACGGAAGCCTCAGATCATCCCTCGGCCTTGGCATCCTCAGCAGAGATGATACCATCCTGCTCACCTGCGGTGAGGTCGCGATCAGAAGCTATCTTACGGCAAGCGATCATTAGGTTCTTCGTTTCAATGCTTAAGCACAAATGCAAAGGCTGGGCTACCCACAGTGAATCCAGCGACTGAGAGCAGTACTTTGTCGAAGAGTCATACTACGCACCTCTAAATTATAAACACTTTTTCGCAGTTCTAAGCATCCTACTAATAATAAGAATAAGAAGAAGAAACTACAATGCAAGAATATCAAAAACAGGACTAAGAATAGTCATAACAATGATAACAAAAATTAATGCTACAGTAGTAAGACTATACTGATATGAGTAGTTCTCCAAATTAGGGTCCCTTTTTAGGTCCCCAATATAGTACCTTAAAAAAAAGGACCCCCAAAAAGGGGACCCTAATTTAGAGAACTACCCACACATTCTTTCGGAAATCCGGGAGTCGAAGGTCCCCAACTCTCCTCCTCCTCCGAGGCCTCCAAAACCCCGCTTCCCTTTTTGCTCGGTTTCGGGTTTTAGGGTCTTGGGTTCAGGGTTTAAGGTTTCGGGTTTAGGGTCTTGGGTTCAGGGTTTCGGGTTTCGGGTTTAGGGTCTTGGGTTCAGGGTTTAGGGTTTCGGGTTTAGGGTGTTGGGTTTAGGGTTGCTCTACTTGTCCAGTAGCCGATGGTAACTACCGGCTAACTCAACTTTGGAGGCGATTTAAGGATCATAATTAATAGCTCAAAAAGGATAAATTCTACTGCTAAGTTATGCTCTTGCCTCGAATCACCAAGGCGGGCATGTCCACACATGCGTTCAGCTCCACATCGGTGGCATTGCGCACCTGCCTGTAGTAGGCCTTACACCTGAGCAGGGCAAGACTTCACAGGCATGGGTTTTAAAGGAGCAAGAATTGCCAATAACATTCAGATCTTGATGCACCAGAACTCCTGCCAGGGCGCATGTACATCGGATTCGCATTGCACGCATCTTCCTCCTGCTTCCGCAGCTCTGGGTCGCAGGAGTCAGCCAAAGCCATCTTCAAGAAAGCATCCGTCATCCCGTGCTGAAATTGGCTCAGAAGGAACACCGGCAGTCGAAAAATGGGATGACCTGGCGCAGCGTCTGAGAAACTACATACATCTAGGTCTAGTGTTTAGCATTTGGGGCAGGAAAGCTGCATGACGAGGAGTGCCAAATGCCCGTTTCGAAGCACAGCATATGCTTGCCAGCGTGGGACATTGGTACATCTGGCTTCTGCAATCTGATATCTCAAATGCCACCATCACGAGGGTATTTGGGATTCCCCTTCCTGCGCTTCCCTCAAACCTACGTTGTTCCTTTTGAGGGGTTCCAGTAATTTTGTTACTGCAGGACCCTCACCTTGAAACAGGCTAATGATGCCTAAAGCCTTTAAACTCTAAACCCGTAAACCGGTACAAGCAATTCCGAATCTGGGAAGCGATCGTTCCGCTCTTATGCTTTGTGAGAGGAGAGTGTAGGGGTTTAGGGTTTAGGGGTTTAGCGTTTGGGGTTTCGGATTCAGTCTTTAGCGGGGCTCTGCGATCTTCATCATTCTATGCTCGCTGCGTGTCGCTCAGTGACAGGACTCTAGTGTGATCTAACATGGTATATTTTTAAGTTCGGATCAATTGCGGTACCCTAAACCCTAAACCGGTACCCAAGCAGCATTATGCTGGGGGTCTCTGTGGCAGGGACCGGTTTGGCAGCTCAGGGGCTTCAGCAAACTCTAAATCTACACCCTAAACCCTAAGGTTTAGTGGTTAGGGTTTCTAGAGCCTCCACACCTGAACCCCTAAACTCTACACCGTCGGAACAAAGCCTTTGCCTGATAAACGCTCGGATGGAACCGGTTTTCTCATGGAGTTCACTTGAACCCCAGAACCCTAAACGCCTCGAAACCACCATGACTTGGATTGGGTATTTGTATTTGGGATTCCCCTTCTCGCGCTTCCCTCAAATCTGCCCTTACTACAGGGTTCAAGGGCGGAGAGGCAAAACCCCTAAACCCCACACCATCGGAAGAAAGCCTTCGCCTGACAAACGCTCGGATGAAACTGCCTTCCTCATGGAGTGCACCTGAAATCTTGAACGCCAGAAGCCCAGAGAAGCCCTAAAAAACCCTGAACGTCGTCCGGCAACGGCAGCCTCAACGCCTCGAGACCCCAAGCGCCCTGAAACCATCTCAAAGCCCTAAACCCCTCAACCCCCTGAACCCTAAGCCCCAAACCCAAAGCCCGAAAGCACTAAAGCCCTAACCCCTAAACCCCTAAACCCCTAAAGCCTAAACCCTAAACCAAAAGCAGCCTCAACACCGGGGTCTCAGGCGCCTTCAGGAAACTGCCGGGCACCGCCAAGGAGAACCAAGCCGGAGATGGGTTTCGTCTCGGTCTCAAGTGCCAAAGAAGCCACGAGGCCTGCTAAGAGGCCCAGGGGACTTGGTAATTTAGGGTTTAGGGGTTCAGGGATTTAGGGAGGACAGCTGCTAGGTACCAGTAGGTTTAGGGTTTAGGGTTTATCATGCTCCAATTCACACACCCTATATCTGAATCGACCAGGGCTGCTAGGATTGGAGCTGAACCAGAAGAGTGTAAAGAGTGCTGCATTTCCGAAAGGACCGCACTTGGTCCCGGAAGTTCATTTCCTGCCGTTTCCCCCTTGAACTGCTGAGAAAATGTGGCACACTGCAGGGAGACGGCGCGAAGCAAGGCCCTGGCTACAAATGCTTAGTGCCGAGAGGCGAATCACCAAGTGCGTGCCGAAGGAATGACCAGCCACCTTTCGCATCACTCGCAAATAAGATCCGATGCTTAGGACAAGGCACAACCAGCAGCAATGAAAGAAGTGACAAGTGTGATGTAAGTAGGGGCCTTAGTAATTTGAATAGGTCCTTCAGGTATATTATACTATTATATACTTAGAATAAGCATCCCCCAACATAGTATAGGCAATTGTTGAGGCCCTTGTATTACCTGAATCTACTATCAACAAGGCTGCAGGTCACCTAGTCTCCACGTCTGCACGCGCAATGCTACTTGTGCGTAAGGCTTCTCATTGCAAGCCGCTGTGTATCTGTCGTGCCTGTTGTCACCATGAAGTTTCTAAAGGCATGGCCGCCCCTTTGTTTGCCCTCGGTTGAGAACAGTACTATCGGGGTTGGAAGCAGTTGTGGGCACAGTAGTAATAGCATCCCATAACTGTAGATCCCAACGGTCCGATGGCTCCGGGCTCCGGTGTTTGCGGGCGCGGATGCGTGAGGCAAAGCGGAATCATGGCCGGAGTCTCGGAACCACCACATGCGCCCTGCACAGGTGACCTCCCATGTCAAGACCTAAACCCTCCACCCTGCAAGCTCTTCCGCAGACAACGATGAGAAGCCCCAAATGTGAGATCATGCAACTCGTCCACCACCATAGCTGGCTGCATGACCCGCAAGCCAAGCCCTCACCAAGAAGTGCCCCAACCCCCATGCAAACCCCAACACCCTAAACTCCAAGCCCACCCTGCAGCCTCTACTCTAAACCCCAAATTCAAGTCTTGACACGAAGTGAGGCCCGGTACCACAGGCGGCTGCCAACTTCCAGACTTCCTTCAGATCTGCCAGGAGCTCATCGAAAGAGTAGGCTGACCAAGAGTCCTGCGGCGGAAGATAGAACAAATGATAACAGTTTAGGGTTGAGGGCTTAGGGCAAGATGGAACAGATGATTCTGCGATATTGCATACATACACTTACCACCACTGGTACGGTTGCAGCTGCTGCTGCCACTTACGGCTGCTGCTGCTTCTACTGTTGATGCTGGTGGTGCTCGGGCCCTTACCCATGATGGCTAGGTCTTGATTTTGCTGTCATGACGCATACCAGGTATCACGGTCAGCATGGGCATCATCATCAGCAGCAGCAGCAGCAGGAATCAGCGTCGTTGCTGCTGCCGAGGTTGCAGAGCAGGAGTCTTCTCATATCTTGTCATCGTCGTCCCTGGTGATACACGTAGCAGTCGCCGTAGCAAAGGTAAATCCCTAAACCCTAAACTTCAAACCCGAAGACTGGAGAGATTGAATCCTTCAGGCCGGTTTGAGGCTTTGCATCGTTCTTGTCAGCCACCTGTTTTGCTCTATCACGTCTTGTAGAGTGTTTATGAGTGTTTATGTAGAGGCCAGTAGCCGAAAGATCGGCGGCAAGCCATACTCTGAAACGTGGATTTAATCAAAAGGGGTTATGGTGAGTCTGCATGCAGATGCCCTGTCCGGCTTGTCACTGCCACCGCAGCCGTACCAATCGAAGGTCACAATCCCATAGCCCATCTTCCTCGGAACCATTTCAAGTGGGACACCGGAGAACCTACTGGCGATGTTTGACCTTGGTTTTGGCGTTAGCTGCATGGATTCCGTGATCCCTGGATAAGATTGCGGTGGCAGGTGACATAACCTCTGATCTTCCAACATACCGTCTAATACCCCCCCCCCCCAACTCCTGAACCCTAAACCCTATACCCTAACCTACCCCAACTGCTCTTGAAGAGCCACTCCACCAATGGCTCCACCAAGGGCAGATACTGCGAGAAAGCCGCCGCACTGCCATGGACCAGGAGCAAAGTTGGCCTCAGGGAACAAAGGTGCCTTAAGAATGCAAATTGTGTGACCGTGTGAGAAGCAATTCCTATTTTGTGTGACAGTGTCCTTTAGCAAGGCCCCGCACCCCGGACCCCGGAGTGTAGACCAACTCCCAGATGTGATGATGCGGGACTTTCTCCACTAAACCCTAAACCATGAAAACCCTGAACCCTAAACCCTAAACCCTAAACCCTGAACCCTAAATCCTAAACCCTGAACCCTAAACCCTAATACTCCGTCCTCGCAGAAACGAGCTCCGGCCAGGGCATGAACATTCGAAGCAGTCCCTAAACCCCAAAGCAGAAACGATGGAGATACGAGCTGCCAGCCTCCGGCTTCTAGTTCTGATTCTCAGCAACCTCTGAGTTCCGAGTCCTGGACCTCCAACACCCTACACCCCAAACCTTGATCCCCTAAACTCACTCACTCACTCACTCACTCGCATTGCGGATGTCCGGCGCGGTCAACATGCATGCCTAAAAATGGTTCGAGCTGTACGAACCACGGCAAGTGAAACGGAGAGACAGAACCAAGGCGAGCAATCAGCTCAGCGACCGGGTCCGGTAAACCAGAGACGCACGAAGGGAAAGCACACGCGGGGAGGCGGTCGGCAGGACGCCATCGAGCAAGGAGCTCAACTCCCAATGCCAAACGGACGGGGAGGAGGTCACGTGCGCGACAACGAAGGCAGAAGACAACTGCGCCGGCACGGTATAAAATACCGCGGAGGGCAGAAGGCAACGCAGGAGAGAACGCCCGATAGAGCTGGGGACACCAGAAATCCAAAAGCATCCTCCTGACTGGATCGCCAAACAGATCCGACGGAACGCTATCGTAGCAGCTAGGAAGTCCAGTAATTCTGGCGGGGGCGCGCAAGCAGCAGGCCCAAGGCCAGGAAGAACAGCACTAGCGTCCCGCAGCACCGATGCAGCCCGAAATGAATGGGGGGACCACGAAGGAAAGGACTGCATAGCTTGCCAAATGCGCCAGAACCGGTGCCACCGGGCGGGCAGTTGAATGACGAAGGGTTGCTGAAACAGGCCGTCCCAAAGAGGGGATGGAGTGCGCCAGTCCGTAGCAGCGACAGAAGAGAAGTCGGACAACGAGAACCATCTGACGCAACCAGCAGCTGGAGACAGAGTAGGACCTGACGAGGGCGCTTGCCCGGCAGTTAGGGGAAAAGCCAATGGCTGGTCACGGACCTCACCTTCCCTGCAAGTAGCTACGTCCAGAGCAAGAGCGGGCCAGCTATGAAGGCTGTCAGCGCCGGTTGCCTGGAACAGCTCAGCAGAGAGTTCGGCAGCTGTGCATTCTCGGCCCTCGCTGGCAGCGCGGCGCTGTACCGGCGTCGCATTAACGGGCCCAGGCAGGCGAACTGGAGGCAGTCCCCGGTGCTGACGATCCCCAGTTCTTTTCGTACCAGATCCATAGGAATACACGGGACCGGTGACAACCCGCAGACCGTGAAGACAAAAAGCAGACCTGCTGAGATGATATTTAAGGCGATCAGTGGAGTGGTGCTCTGTGTGGCACCACAGGCACACTGTCCCCTCGGTATACCGTGTCAACACATTAACAACTGAATGCTTACGGTGCATGTGTGCTGCCAAGGAGTGCCGACTAGGGAGCGATTGCTGACACAGCGGACAACGAAGTATGGTAGGGGCCCCAAGGACCGATTTGTGACGCGGCGAGACAACGTCACGCCAAAGATCCCAAACCGCCTGCATCTGAGAACCCCAGCGGCTAATACGTCGGCAGAGCTTGCGGATGTGCGTAGCAGCCCTGCGAACATAAGCGAGGGATGTGACCGGAAGGTTCGAAATCGGAGGCAGGGCAACGGACAAGGACCGCAGACCGTCCGCAAGGATTTCACACCAAGGCGTGGCTCGGTTCCAAGCAGCTTCAAATACATCCAAGAGGGCAGAGGGGCCGACAGTGACAAGCTGGGTCACCAGCCGAACACGGGCAACTATGGCAGCATGTTCAGGGGTGGCGAGGCCAAGTACCGCTCCCATGAGGGGCCCCGTCAAGAAATGACCGAACTGCCATGAACCAACTAAAGTTCTTGCTGCACGCTCATAAAATCCAGTGAGAGGACTCCAAGCCCGTGCTGAAACAGCCACGGAAGTTGCCAGGGTTGCATAAGCAGCAGGGAGTACACGGCCTGAGAGCCAAGCTGTTTTAAGGGCCCACGGAAGGCATGACCCGGTCAGTAAGCTGCGACCGTGAGCCCATGCACTGCAAGCCCGACGGGCACACAATTCCATGTCTCTGCGGCCAGTGTCGTGAGGTGTTTGAACCACTCCGAGATACCGATACTCAGGCGCAACCCGCAGCGTGATATCTTGGGCCAGAACGACGGTAGACTGACCAGTCAACATTTCGCCCCTGACGCGCTTCGCGTGAGGTCCACGGATGTCAAGAAGGGCCTCAGTTTTGCCGGCCCCCAAATTAACCCGGAACTTCATCGCCTGCAATGTAGAAATGGCAATGGAAGCTATACGCGGAAATTGGGCTTGAAGGTCTGCCGGGGCATCGAAGTCAGCGATGATCGCCAGATCATCAGCCCATCCTAGCTGGAGGAGGTCTCCATCTGTGCCAACAGCGGTACCAATTGAGCGATGGACCAAGCCGTCCGCTTTGCAAGTGCGTTGGATATGTCGCAAGGCAATGGAAAACAGGGCCCCGAAAAGGATATCCGCGAGGCCGTCACCAGGTCGCGATCCTCTCATAGCTGCGTAGGTGCGGCTAGAAGACACCAAGCGCCAATGCGAGCATTCAACACAGTCCTGCAGTAGGTTGCGTTCGTCATCGGGTACACCAAGGACCTCAAGCGCTCCCGATCGAAGGAGCTCATGAGCAAGGGGCCGGAGGTGCTCTCCGCTAAGGCCAGCAGCAGGGACATTCAGTTCCCCACCATTGAACACAAGTTGACGGCTGGCTTCATAGTAAGCTGCTTGTATGTCGATGAAAAGTACCGCAATGCTGCGGCCCGCAGCGTGGCTCAGATCAGCAGCACAACGGTAAGCTGCGACGGCAAAGCTTACAGGGATCCCTTTGCGCCCGCCGAGCTGGAAGGGAGCGTATCCCCGAAGAACAGATTGCCCGATGGAAGAGCGAAGGTGACTATGCCACACTTTAGCCATTCCATTAAGGAGAGCAATGGAACGATAATTGTGCGGCAAGGCCGCTGGGCCTTTTTTGTACAAGGCGCAGAGCAAAGCAAGTTTGAAGTGAAGTGGCTCGTGTCCAGTGAGAGCAACCATCGTGCATACTTGCCAGAACCACTGGCCTGAGTATGTAGGAAACACCCTCCAGAGTTCGTTCAAGATAAGATCCGGCCCTGGAGCTTTGGCGGCTTTCTGTCGCCTGCACAGGTGTTCGAGCTCAAGAAGAGTTGGGAGTGCGGAGGGGCACGCGGGTGAGGGGCCAGAGACCCAGGCACGATATTCCTGAGCTATCTGCGTCTCAGTGACCCGCCGGCCGTCCTCTTGTGCACGAAACTGTTCCTCCAGCTGCGCGTCAATATCGTAGCCACCAGCAGCGAACACCGCCCTTTTTTCCGCCGCCTTGCGGGAAGCCCACCTCAGTTTAGTGAGGGCCTCCATTGGTCTCCCGTCCGAGTGCCAGAGATCAGTGGCTGCCTGAGTGAGAGTTAGGAAATGATGGGCTTTATCCCTTCTGGCAAGCTCGTGCACCTTGTGCGAAAGATGTCGCTCCTGCCCTGATAAGGCAGCCAGGAGACGTCGCGAGTCCCGGCGAGCAGCAAGATCCGAGGTGCTGGCCCGCCCGTACCGCCAAGCGGAGAAACAGACCTGCAAACAACATATCCGCTGCGTCTGACTCACGACGCGAAGCTGTTGCCGCCAGTCCCGAAGATCGCCAAGCGCAACAACTGTGGCAGGCGTTAGGTACGGTTGCCGCGGAATGAAAGGAGTCCTCTTAGGCAAACGTTGGACAATCCTGCCATACTCCTGCATTAGCAGGTCAACGCATTGATCAGGGCCATGGTGAGGGTGAAGCTGCCCGCGGACGTTATGCCAAATCTCCTCTCCGTGCGAGAGCATTTCAACAGCCGTACACCTACGTGGACCTTGCTGGCGTGGTGGCGGGCAAGGGCTGTGAAAACAAGTTTTGGCCCGAAGAGGCATATGGTCACGCGTATGGTGGCCCAAATCCAGATCGAGGGCCTGGCTCGTAGCATGCACATCCCAGGGGCCTGCTTGGAACAAGAGATGGTCGAGGCGTTTACGAGTGCCTCCCGTATGTTCCCAGCTCCAGCCAGGACCGACCTGGACCTCCACACGCGTTGCAGGGGCCTCTAGGCCGAGGTGTATACAGAATTCCAACAGGTGCATGTCGTTACGTCCTGGCTCCCCCACTGCCGTGAGATCGCCAATAAGTAGACCGTCCTCGTCAGGGGCATAGAAATCTGCATTAGCGTCAAGCCCCAGTACAACTCCACGGTAAGAGGGAGCTCTCAAGATGGCGAGTTTGAGGTCCTGCCAGAAGGTGGTGGCTTCGGTGTCCGGGCGGTCAGCGTGCGGGGCATGAGCTGAGCAGACAGTGATTGGCAGCCGTGGATCAGTGCAAGTCACGAGCAGGATCCGCGGCGCGGATACCAAGATGCGCCAGGATTGAAGTGCAAGCGGGGGATCAAGAATCGAAGGGCGAATCCACACTTCGCATCCATACTGTCCCTTGGTGTGTCCCGAGCGCCAGGATAACCAGCCACCAGTACTCCATCTCCCAGGGCTGCTTCGAGCTTCCTGGACGCAAAAGATGTCACAGGGAATGCGCTCAACCTGGTGAAGAAGATGTTGACGCCTTGCCGCGTGTCCGGATGGATTGAAAAGACTAGGCTTAGCATCCTTCATTGTCTGAACATTGGCTGTGACAACATTCAATGAAATCGAGCGCAGGGTTGACTCACTCGAGGAGGCTTGAGTAGGGATGTCAGCATGGACAGGCTCGGATGCTGGGCACACAGTCGTGACTGATTGACCTACGCTCCGGGTGCTGTGGTGAGTAGGCCAAGTATGTTCAGCAGGAAGACACAAGCAAGGCTGACCATCAATAATACGAGCTCGAGGCAAAAGCCAGAGATAAGCCCCGAAAGCAGCCATCAGGTCACCCAGAGCTGGCGCGATGCGGGCTTGCTCTTGTATAGCAAGTGGGCATGGCAGCCGAAGCCCAGCTAAGGCATCCACAAGTGTATTGGCAAGAACACCAACGTGGCTGTGTACATGGCGGAAAACTGTGCCAACTCGACCCTGAACCGCCTGCCAGAGGACCCGAGTGGCTTTAGCCACATCTCCTTGTGCGGCTCCTTGGCCAGCAGCAACTTGCAGAGCAGCTGCGTTATCAACCACAATCGTGACAGTAGTAGGGGAGGCCCGTGTCCACAACTGCCACTGGTCAAGGACAGTGAGGCACCAAATTGCGGCTGCCTGTAGGGCAGTGAGCTCGCTAGCGTACGAATGCCAAGCCGGGCGAGTGTGGCCACTGGACGGTGCCCAGGGGGTAGCCGCGAGGGCCATACCATCCCACCCGATTCGGTGCCAAACAGAGCCATCATGAGCCCAGACAATAAAGGCCCAAGCACCACCCTGAGTACCACTACCATCCGTAGCGATCAACAAGGACTGAGGAACTCCGCCTTGCCAGTGTGGAAACGCACCCCATGCTGCATGGTAAGAACGCGGGAAGAGTGTGGGCAAGCCAACACGGAGTGGGCGAGACCACCATATGTGGTGCAAGCGGGCTTGAAGCAGAGCCACGTCGGAGAAGTCGCTCACCCACAAGTTTTGTCGGCGTTCCCAAGCAGGCGCACCGAAAGCAAGGAGGTATGACGCCATCTGCGCTAAGCAATGGTAAAGCATATTGCAGGTGCGAGGGCTACGACCTATGCCAGCACCATCTCTAACCCCAAAGGTGGTTGACCCCTGTAAAGGCCCTTGGTCGTCGTTCCAAGCAGGAGGAGCACCATCTAGCGACAAAGAGCTACCAATCCAGAGCTCAACAAGTGGCCACCAACTGCCAACAAGCGCGACAGGGCAGGCCCACTTCGAAAGCCCGCACACGAGTACAGCAAGGACGGGTCGAGCACTATTGCGGCAGGTGCGTCCTGTCTCGCCCTCTGCATCGTGAAAAATAACATCACCATCTCGCAGAGGCGGGAAATCTGCCGTGTCGACTCCTTGACCAAGCAGGGTAAGACTGTCAGCGTTAACTCCAGTCAGCTGGGAAAGCGAATACTTACTGGAGGAGGTAGAGACAGTGAGGCATTCTCCACTAAGATGCAGGTTTTCACAGGTCTCGAAGATAATATTACAGTGGTCGGGGCTATCAGCACTCTGACACAAGGCAACATGCTCGGTATGCGCCCACGGCACAGGAGCCCAGCGGCCAGGGTACTTAGTTCCGAATCGCCCAGTGAATGTCTGTTCGGAGGCCACCCACCGAGCAGGCGGTGGCATGGTGGTTGCAGCAGGACGCCGACCAACTCGCCACATCAGCAGTGGAACCTCACATTGAACCACAAAATCGTAGTTCCAGATAGCTGCATGGCGTACGTGGGCCGGAGAAAGAAAGACGGGTAACTCGTACGCCACAGCTGTGCTGCCACATTGGAAAGCCAGCAGGACATCGCCGGATCGCCAATCGATGGCTTGGGATGCCTCATCTGGACAGGCGGCCAGCGGAGGGTGCAGGGAGAGTATCGGACCCGGGGTAATTCGCCGAAGATATGCCAGAAGCCAATCCAGATCCGCCCGTCGTGGTGTGAGAACAGCCAGCTGCCATTCCGGCGATACAACTGCGATGCAAACGAGATCCCCACCAGTCGGAATGGGAACATAGACTGACGTCTGAGGCCACATCGAAGGCCATACCGGCATAATGTCGCCATGCCAGTATGGTTCAGCCCCTGTTAGGGAGATGCGGAGATCATCTATCGAGGTGTCAGCCGAAACTTCAACCTCATCCCCGTCCCCGCGGAAGGGAGACAGCAAGCGAGCACGGGCTCCCGGAAACACTGAGTCCCCACAAACCCGATATTGGGGGGGATCCCGCCACGGAAACTTACCGATCGACACCGGCGGTGTCTGCTGCTGCTCTGCCGTAGGCATCACCATAGCGGCCGCGAATGGCAACAAGCCAATGGTGCAAAACCGTCCGCTGACAGCAAAGACAGCAATCGATAAAAGTGAGGGTATGTGTTCCAGGGAAGGCGCCGTTGGGAGAATCTCCTCCGCAACACTGTGCCCCTTATCCGCAAGGGCACCGACACTGAGAGAGAGAAAACATGAAATCCACAGAAGACAAGGCCCGGATTTATAAGCAAACCCCGTAAGACCAGCGGAGAGAAGGCTGGCTTGTAATGCGGTGTGTTGTATCCTGGGCACCATCACGTCACCATTCCGAGGCCACGGCACCGACACACGTGCCTGCAAGTCCGGGCGGAGCTGCCACTCCTCAGAAACTCTGTTAAGAGCGGTACGTTCAGCAGAGGGCTCCAACAGCAGGCGCCTGCAAGAGGTAGCAGTGGGATCATAGGGCTGGTATAAGAGTACATGAACAGCAAGCGGATCCGGCTGCTCGACAAAGCCGACTTCATATTCGGGCAAAAATGCAGTTGGGACCCATCTGCCCTGTGAAAGAGGGCGACCATCGACACTGAATTGCAGCCACTTGGGAGACCACAAGGAGCCATCAGGTATCCAGTGCCTGGTGTGGCAACTAGTGCCATCCGCTGATGTCCCCCAGACAGATGCCCAGCCACCTCGTTGCACGACAACCCGCATGTGCC
Source organism: Symbiodinium necroappetens (assembly GCA_905231915.1). Lineage (NCBI taxonomy): Eukaryota > Dinophyceae > Suessiales > Symbiodiniaceae > Symbiodinium > Symbiodinium necroappetens. Next base: position 26,420 of record CAJNJA010005843.1, read on the forward strand.
ATACATTAAGGTGTGGGAGATGCTGCAAATCAGGAACAGGAAGGGCTTCGCGATGCCGGGCCCGCGGGTGCCAAGGACCTGTTTCCAACTCAAAGGTGTCTCCATGCCGCAACCTAACTTCCTCGTCCTCGTATCCGCCAACACGCCGGAGAGAGGGAGGTCCCAAAACTTGCAAACCTGATGTAGCGCCCTGAGCAAGCATGTACTCATGCGCCTGGCGTAAAGTGAGGCAGGCCGGAAGAAGGATAGACCGGCTAGTGTCACCCCAGTGCAAGACAGCTATCACCAGAGGCGCAGGCGGAAGCGGAAGGATGATCGTAAAATGATCGATATGGTCGCCGCCAACCGGTAGATATCCCACCGCCCAGTTGCCAGAATCCCTGTGCACAACCTGCAGGAGAGAGGGGGATTCAAGAGCACGGGTATAAGGCACGGGAACGCCCCAACCCCGAAAAGGGCAGAGAACCTGATAGTGGCATTCGCTGCGAGTGGCAACGAGACTCATTTGGTGTCGCCTTTCAGGCCGCCAGTAACCTATACGCGGGCTAGGGCAGCGTGAGGTGTCCTCACGGTGCGGCGATCTAGACCGGCCATGGAGGTGTACAGTATCAGGGCGAGAAACTGCTGCAACACCAGAAACAACCATGGCAGCGAGGCAACTCAGACGGTTCGTCGGAAGAAGGAGGCAGGCTGCAAATCGGATATTCCAGTTGCTGGTTACACCACTGACAGAGTTACGAAGATCCGGCCATGCCGAATCTTCAGCCCTAGCAAGGAGGTGTGTCACCACAATATCGCCATCACGCAAGTCGAGCGGGGCGTGGGTACCAATGTGTAGGTTGCCAAGAACGCGTACTCCCCGACTATGCTCTGGCGTGCCAAGGGTAATGTCGTACGGAGTAACCCGACGATCTAGGGTAACGCAATGCACGCCACACGGCTCCTCAAACAAGATATTGGCACAATCCTCCTCCTCCGCCGCCTGCACGAAGTGAGGAAGGCGGCACGGCGCCCAAGGAACTGGCACCCAACGTCCCGGGTGGTTGTGTCGGAACTCTCCAGTAAAGGACATTTTCTCCGGTTCCCAGTGTTCGCCAACAGCGATACAAAGGAGGATGGAGGGCCGTATTCGCGGGGTCCAAATACGAATGAAGGTGGGTTGCTGCAGAGTCATGTGCTGAGTCCACAAAACATTGCTCTTAAGATCGGACGGACTGCGAATGAGGTATGGCCGCCTCTGATCAGGAGAGGAAAGAGCATCAAGCACATCACCATCCCGCAGAAGACAAGATGCATCGGCTACTCTGTCAACTTGTGTATGAAGCCCCGGGGGAAGGCCGATACTGTCGACCGCCCATCCAGTCATATAACGGATGGTCTGCAGCAACCGAGCAGGCGAAGACCGTGTCGGGATCACTAGGGCTTGAATTCTAGTATCTTGATGTGCAACCACGCAAACCAACGCTCCGGCAATATGTGCACGTGGAACAAACCAAAGTCGATCAGCAGTCAGCCCAGGCCACACAGGCATAAGCTCCTGAGGGCGACCCGACTCTTCGTAATGGTGCCATACATCGTGAAGCGTGGCCTGCGAAGTGGTGTGGTACAAACCTTGCGGCCCTCGCCACGGGCATAGGAGCGAGATCCGGCAGCCCTTATCCCGGCAAACTCGGTTGAGGTGTTGCTGCTCAACAGCTTCTCGCCAGGGATAGTGGCTGACCGAGTAACGGGCAGAAGAAACCCCATCAGGCGCAGGTGGCACGAGCTGGACCGCAGCGGGGGATGTGGCAAGCAACGCAAGGCACAAAAGGGCAAAGCGGCCTGGCAGAAGGAACCTCATGACCGCTATAACCCCGACAGTAATTGACAATCGGTGTCCATCGGAGCGAGCTGGGGTGGGTGGAGGTGGGCCAAAGGGTCCCATATCGGCATGCATGCAATCCCCATCTCGAAAGGCAACTGCACCGCCACTGCCTCGGGATATGCTATAAGGCTCCCGTAGCCGTCCATGGCGACCGTTCAGGACAATCCTGCGGTACGGATTTCCTTGCCACGTCCGGGCAAGGCAGATAGGCTGCAACGCGGAGCCGGTTCGAAGAACCACAGCGGCCAAATCTGGATTAGCAGCAGCCGGAATAAGATGGATACTACGAGCATCCGGTTGAGGCTGCAGACTCACAAGCGGCTGCCAGCCTCTTCGCGCAGAAAAGTCAGATAAAACGGCGCGCAAAGCCTGTGGGGACTGTATGAGCTCAGACATAATTTTGCACTGAGAGCGACACGTAAACGGGTTATGAATGGTGAAAGGGCATCCTGCCGGTATAAAAGGCGTAGTGGGATCTTCCACATCCACTTCGCTGAGGCAAGCTGCAACAGTGCGTTGGAGCCGAGCAACAGTATGGGCATCAAAGATGTCAAGCTGGGGCTCAATCTCACCACGCAGGGGAGCGGAGGTACTAGCAAGTGATGAATCACTAGGACGCTGTATAATCCCTACTGAGGGTTCGACACCATGTTCGACATTTCCAGTAGGGGTAGGGGCTTGCAGTTCAGTGAGATCTGGTGAGCTTGGCTCGGTGGGGCCGTCCGGCACTTCATCATCCGAAGCATCGGCCTTCACAATGGTCGGAGCGACCGCAAGCAATCCAGGGAACAGCAGCCAGATGTGACCTCCGCCTAAGAAGCCGAGAGCCGCTAACATACCAAGACGTGGAAGCATCCCAGGTGCCTGCAAACCCCAAGCGGCAGAGTCAGCAGGCTCCGGCTGTTCCCCGTTGAAGTAAGGGACCGAGTCCCGTTGGGTTTGCTGGGCCTCAAGCGCAACAGCTACTGCTTGACATCTTTCGACGGACTGCTCTAAGCCGCCGAGAAGATGCTGCATATAGGAGAGGGAGGCTTGTAATTCGTCTCCCGAGCACGGTGCTGATCGGTGTTCCAGGGAGCCGTCTTGGATAGGGGCTTCTCCCCCCGGGCCCAGACATAGGTTGTACTCGAATTGAGGGATCCATGGAAGTTCGGCAGGTGCGTCCCATACACTGGATGCAGTGTTGGCAGAGGAGCGAACACCAGTGCGGACCAAGTGCAGTATTGTGCCATGAGGTGGCGCCGCTAACTCGGAGCCATACGCAAAGACCCTACCGTTGTGCTGAATGCCAAAGGAGCCCTGCATGAAGCTAGAAGACGCAAACGCTTCAGCGGCTTCCCGTGCCAGGTACGGCCAATCTATATTCCCTGGGGTGGCACAGATCACAGATCCCCGTCCACGGTAATGCACGAGCCAGAACACAAAGGGCGGACATAAGCCAGCAGGATAATGTATGATGTGGGCAGCATCACCGTGTTGACGTGGCACGGTCCAATCAAAAACACCATCTCCCCGCACTCCCCGATGCGTAGCAGCGACAGCAGCAGACAACCTGGCCGGGTTAGGCTCCGCCGCATACGGAACAACCACAGGCGCTGCAAGAGTGTGGGTCCACACTCGCATTTGCCGCGGGAGGTCTTGAGCGGTATGCCAGTGGGCTTGGTTCCGCGCTGGTACAACCTGACCCTGCATCATAGCATGACTAGGAAGCATTGTGAGCAACAGAGCTCCAAGCAGAGGCAGGGGACGTGGAGCTAATCCGGAGACTGTCCCAATGCTAGCTTCAAACAAAACAAGACCGAGAGCAGTTAAGTGCCCATAGACGCGGGTCAAGGGAGTGGCCGTCACGCCTTTGGCACCTTGCGGCAAGTTATATAGCGCAGCAGTTTCAGGCGTGGCAACTAAACTTGCAACCTGTCCATGCGAGTTCAATGTAACCACAGCTCTGCGGTTAGCTTCTACCCATGTAGTAACAGGCCTCAGAAGCTCACGAGAAATGCCGTCACGAACCATCCACCAGCGACCACTAGCAGGTGGGACGGAAAGCAGGTCTACAACAGTGCTCTGAGTATCAAAAGCGACATACAAGACCCGACGTGTGGGGTCATGGCCGGCAGCAAGTAATTTAGAGTGAAGCACCTCTGCGGGCTCATCTCGCAGGAAATCAAACAAGGATGGCCCCTGGAACGGTACCCACAACTGCACCCGGACCAATTCTGTTGGGGAGTGCTGCAGGAAGTACTCCGCCAGTGACACTGCATCGACAGTGAAGTGCGTGCTCTGACACGACAACTCATGACACCACGCAGGAATGCAACCAGGAGTGGAGTTTTCCATGCCAGCAAGTCCCTCAGAAGAGCTAGGACTATGGAGAACCGAGGGCGTATCAGAAGATCCCGAACTTCCGGTGGCCCAGCCGGCTGGAAGGACAAAAATGAACACGATCCAGTGGCAGCCAAGCCGACGTGCAGCGAAGCACGACAGCAGAAGGGGGATCCAGGTTGACCCAAGCGGGCGGAATCCGGCAGAGTGTTCAGGAGGAACAGGCTGTGGGCGTGGATCGGCAGAGTAGAGACACTCTAGACATGGGTCACTGCCGCTATGCATTACATGTCCGCATTGACCCGACAAGGAAAGAACATCCTCTGGCCAGGTCCAGACCTGGTGCGGGCCATGGATACTGGTTCCCGGAAGGTCCCAGTATGACAGGCCTGCCACATCAAGCACTTCGTCCCAACCGAGCGTAGTTGTGCAAGCAGCCCGTACCCAATTACCCATGCGTATGGCCCAAATGTGCCGTCCTGCGACACATGGGATGGTGCATCGGACCTGCATTTGCGGGCATTCGAGATGAAAGAGCGTTCCCTCAGCCCCATGTCTATCATCAAAGGAGCAACCGTCGGCTCGGCGCGGCACCGGCATCGCCGACGAGAAGAGGGGGGAGGCTTGCATGGGCCAATACGAGGCAGCAGTCTGCGTCGAGGCAGGTTTCCCTTTGCCAACCTGAGCATGGCCCCATTGGATGCCAAGATGCTCGGCTGCCACGACAAGGTCGTACTCAGGCACCATACTGGCAGCAGGAGGTTGCCATCCTGATCCAAGAGCCCGGCATATGTCAAGGCCTAGTGTCACTAATCGAACAGGATATTTACCCCCACTAGCCGTATCAGAGGCAGACCAACAGGCAATGCACACAGGCTCCCTTTCCAGCACATCATTCCAGAAGAGGGATGCAGGGCGCCAGGGTTCTCGTAGGACTTCGCAGTCCAGTTCCGCGAGACCGGCCGAATCGACGACATGCACAATGGTATCCATGACAGGGTCAGCCAAGTCGATCAAGCCGACAGCCAGGGTGCTCCTCCCCCGTCTCGGAAGGCAGTAGACGGGCACAGCCACATCAAGATCAAGCTTATGCAACCGCGTGCCCAAACAGCGTTGCCGGCCTAACCAAACAACAAGGGCACGCTCAATGACGCCGACTTCGACCCCCAACGGTATCTTAAGCCGAATAGTTCCCATGTCAGCTGAGACTACGTAGACCATTTGAGTACCTGCTTCGAGAACAGGTGGGAGAGAGAAGCGAGGCACATAGAACTGAGGTGTCCCGCATGCGGAGAGTTGATCGTCGAACACGCGGATGACATCGCCGTTGCGAACCGGGGTACGGACATTCTCCGAGATTCTGAAGCATCTTTGTGGGCACAGTAACTGAAGGGCTTGCAGAAACGAAGCTCCAAAGTGCCGTCTAGGGACATCAAGGCAAAAATATTCCTTCCCAGTATCAGCAATGACAGTGACGACCGCCGCATCAGAATTGGTGGCAACATAATGGATACCACGATCAAAGGGCAATGGATCCCAAGGAACACAATCATGACGCTGCATAACCACCTTAGTCTCGAACAGACGCTCACGAAGAACGTGAGGTTGGGCGGACCCTGCTACAAAGAAACATCTCTGCTCGGCGGGGCTCCAGACACAGATCCGGAATTCAGGAAGGCCTGCATTCATATCAAACGTAAGGCTCAGAGTGTTACGGGCATCCAAAGCCGAAAGACTCCGCCCAAGGGTGGCATGCTCTTCAAAAGAGGCAAGGCTTGGGTGTTGCTGAACAAATGTCCACGGCCTACCTTCAACATGAGAGGAAAGAGGCTCACTGGGAGCCAGGTCTCGAACAGCCAGCGCAGCAGCGACCAGAAGGGGGAGCAGGCACGGACGGGGAGCAACAGAAACTGAGAGGCACCCAAGCAGAGGTCCAATCCAACCCGATGCGGAACTGGCTGCCGCTGATACCTCTTCTGGCTCTGGGCTGTAGAACAAAGGAACCTCATAACTATCGGTACCAGAGTCTTCAAGCGGCAAGCTGGGATCCCTGTAGCCTGCGGCAAGATTACTGCGCCGCCGAAGGACAACAATGGGGGCCGGCTGAGCAGCGTTCAGAGGAGCAAAAGGATCCACAACATGTTCTCGGTGGAGGACCTGCAAATGGCCCTGTGCCAGACTAGCCGCAATTGGACTGTTCGCCGCGGGCTCTCCGTGCATGTTGATAGCCACCGAGATCCTCTCGGCCGGTGTCGCGCCTTCCGGAACAGCAACTACATAAACCCCTCCATTAGAAGGCCGGAGGTCCACAACTCCCATAACTTCACCGTCACAGCAGTAGGCAGCAACATACTGAATGGCTGGCATACGATCAAGAGGAGGCAGGAGGCGCGCAAAGCAGAGCCGGCCAGCAGGCTGGATCTGGAGGTCGGCCGCTACGGCATCCAATGCAGCTGATCGCGATGTTAAGTGGTCCGCGTACGAAGGAACACAAGCATATGTGTGACCATGCATGTGCAGAATGACAGCATTGGCCCCGCTGAGGTCGTGGTATGCAAGCTCGCCAGTACTCGGGAGTGAGAGGCTGGTGCTGAATCGATCTTCAAGTGTAGGGGCCCTATCCTCATTATCTGCGAGTGACCGCAGTTCGGTAGTTGGAGCTTGATGCATCGGCCAGACCTGGAAGGCATCGCCAAACGGCAACAAAAGTAGACGAGCAGTGGGATGGAACCAACCTTGGCTCGTGCGACAAAGAGTGACCGGGCATGGGCCCAGATGCTGTGTTTGCATGGCACGGGCTGCGACCTCTCCACAGGCCACGCAGCGATTCGTGAGCTGAAGGCGGACTTGACCGCCCAGCGGCCGTAGGTCCACCGGCACTAACACCTGGTCCCAAGAAAGGATCACCGGCGACAACACATATTGTTCTGGTGGCAGTGATGGAAGAGCCTCCACAAGACGCCTTAAACACCATTCCGAATCGACAAGGCCGAAGGCAGAGCAAATCATACGATGCAAGAGCTGCCCATGCATCCTGTCATCAGTAAGCAAAACATTTGGTTGCTCAGCCGAATGAGGCCGATATACACAGATCGTGCGAAGTGCTTGAGGGGCGGCTCTTAACACTGGCTCTACGACAGGAGAGTTGGGGGTCCTGACAGGTTGAAGATCACGAACGTCCTGAACTGGTGGAACACTGTTCGTGGTGAAGACGGGCTGCCCCTGAATAAAACTCTGTTGCCATATCTGCACCCCTTGACACGGGAACACCAAAAGCCAGAGTATCAAACCAGCTTGAAGCCGAGAGCCAGCCTGTGGCCGCTTAGGGCCGCCGCGATGGGACCGGCGACAACCAGGGAAGATGCGTCCTGAGATCAGAGAAGCCTGGGCAAGCGCTGCCAAGCGCCTGACAGAAAGAAAAGTCGACGGACGGAAAATCGAGCTGTACACAAGGTCCTTACATCGTGGGTATGCACAGCGGAGACTTTGTACAGCACCCCTAATGTGCTCGTCAAGAATGCCAATGAACCATCCTGTAATACGTCTCATTAGCGACACCAGCGTCTGGCTTAAGCGAAGGCAGCATAATCGATTCTTGCTCCACGCAGAAACAGCGCTCACGAGAAGAACCAGAATCGCCCATCCTAAAGTAAGTCCGGAACGCCATCGTCTGGTACCTGAAGGAGTGCAGGGCATCTTTGTGCGAGCAGAGCGGTCATGGCCTGCGACGCAGAGGGCATCGTCGCGATATGTCCTCGTGCCAGTGCCCCATGCTCGGCATTAGCTGCTGGAAACAGCCATTCCTGAGCAGTTGTCGGAGCAAAGGAGTACGGGTCGAGCAGGTTCCCCACCGTGATTTGTGCCATCAGCAGCGTCCCTTGTCTGATTCCACTGAGCGCACTGGGGCATTGCCGAACTCGATTGAGTAGTTCTTGTAGACGCACACACAGAGAGGGAACCACTGCCGCATCTGCCAATCCTGCCGCTGCTTGAAGCACCATCCACAGGTCCTCGGCTGCCGACAGGAGATCGGTACGGTCCTCTGGGCTTTGGTCTTGCAACGGCAGGACCGTATCTTGTTGAGGGTCGCGAATAACCTCGCCCACCATCGCAGTCCCATGTTCCAAGGCGAACTGCAGTACTTGCTGCCATGCTAACTCCCATGTTAACCCAGCATCTGCTGTAGGGCGTACTGGCTCTTCGACCTCCAGGAGTTGCGTGCGCGGCTGTCGGTGCAGGGCATCTGGAGTAGTCCCCGTGGCTGAGGCCGGCCAAGGAGCGCCTGCGAGAACCTCGCGCCTCGGGCTTTTGGATGGTCTGCTGGCATCGGCACCATCTCGTCGTCGCCAGCGTTTGGCCCGGGAAGCGACTCCCTCGGGAGCTGCTGTATGCACTTCGCGAGCCGGTGCAGCACTTGCAGGGGCCATCTCTCGAGCAGAGGGCGCATCGCCAGTATGGAATAACCTTCCGTTCTCTCCCCCTTCGAGCATCTGGGCCTCTGCACCGTCGCCACTCATAACAGAGTCTGCCGAACCAAACGGGCCGAGACCTGCCGCCCCAAAACTGACCTCCGATGGCACATCGGCTCCTCTGGCGGGCACCTCCACAACACTGAATGCACGAAGAGAGGCGGCCAGGCGGAGGGTTTCTTGCTCCTGAGGCAACGACCAGATAGGCTTGCCGATAGCATCGATAGCGGTGGCAACCTGCTCCGACGTAGCCAGGGATGGTTGTGCTGCTAGGGCTTCCTGCATTTCGCGGCACGCCTCGGCAAGGTCCACATCCACTTTGTCTCCGAGTGCCCGAACCCTCTGAGCCAGGCCAGCTAGGTGCAGACCAATAGTACTCATCCACGTTTGAAGGGCCGTGCGAAGTTCTTCTTTGGCACGAAGGTTGCCATTGATGCGCTTGGAAAGTTTGCCAACGGCTGAGGCTCTTCTTTGAGCTTGCTGTTCGACCGAAAGATCTGTCGGAACCGCTGTTGGTGACGTCCACAGATCTTGTGTAGATCGGGAAGTAATTGCCTGTAAGCAGGTAACCATCGCGGATGGTAGGGCGAATTCGATCTTTGAAGCTTGTGGCATGTCTCCACCTTTGCTTTTCCCCTTGCCGGGTGTCTTGGGATTGGACTTGTCTGCGGGCTTCGGCGCCATGCTGCCGTGATGTGCCTCGAGAAGGGCCCGATCGCCTGGCAGTTCCCGACCCTGACGTAGTCTTTTGCGCGCCTTGGAGCGGGCTTTGCGCTGGCGCCTGTGCCAACTCGGAGACGGGAGACGCCTCGGTCTGCCCGTGGTTAGAGGGGGCTCCACTGCCCCAAATAATCAAAGCCAGACCCAGCAATATAAAAGGAACCAGCACGAGGTAAGGGCGGGGTCGCCACATATATGTAACCACCACACCACCGGTACTACCTCTTTGTCGGCAAAACGAATTGCAGCGACAAGAGGGAAAAATGCCTCCTCGTGGAAGGCCTGGACAGCTGTTGGCAAATCAAATTGCAGCAACAGCGAAAGATCCCCAAGGGATTTCACGGGAGAGCGCCTCCCGGAAGGTCTCCACACAGGAGACAGGCCTCACTCACGTTGAAGGCCGGCGCAGTGCGATGGCGCGCTGCTAGGGTCGGGAAGGACAGAAAAGCTAACGGCACAGCAGTTAGCCGACCCGTTGCTCCTTCTGCTCGGGCCACAACGCCTGATCCCCTAAACCCTAAATCCTAAACCCTATACCCTACCCCAAACCCTACACCCTAACACAAGCCCTAAACCCTACCCCAAACCTTGATCCGCTAGAGCCCAGGACCCGACAGGAGCTTTGCACTGAGCGCTGTGCTGCCCGGGCTTCGGGTCCAGGTGCAGGTAGTTCAGTCGACGTCCAGGTCGCACCTTGACAGGGAAAAGTAGACTGGAAGATACGGCAAGTATTGTATATGTAGATGTGATTGTAGATATGTACATATATGTATATAGACACACAAGTCTGCCGTCACGTACGACGAAGATAAGCAAACAAAAGAGCTGCAGCTGACAACCACCACTATGATCAACTAAGACAGCTGGACGGGCAGCTTCTAAGCTAGGATCCCTTTGAGGGTCCTCTTTCCAGGTTATTTTTCTGACCTAAGTTAAGACCCAAAAAAAAGATCCTCATTTAGAGAACTGCCCACATCACTGTGCGATGCAAGAGCACCCTGAGGGTCCGAGCACCAAGAAAATGGTAAGGTTTTAGGTCCCCAAATCCATACCCCGAATGGTTTTTGGACCTTGGAACCCTACTATTTGGGTACTTGGACCCTTAGGGTAACCCTAAACCCTAAACCCCTAAAACCCTAAACCCTACCATTTGGGAACTTGCACCCTCAGAAGCAGCCCTGAGAGCTCCTGATGTCTGAACCCTAAACCTCGGACCCCGACAAGCAAACCCGGACGGCTAAGCCTTGACACTTGCAGCTTGCCGTAGTGATCCCAGAGGATCCCTATATACCCCTTTGAGTCCATGTACCCAAATACTATATACTTTGGCCCCAATGTACCTACATAGGGACTACTTTAATGCCAATGTATGTACTATATGAGTACATGGACCCTTAGGGTACTACTACTATGGAATAAGGTTCCCCAGAACCGGAACTAGAATGATCTTTTTTTGTGCCTGATTCTATCATGGTAGTACCGTTGGACCCTTTGAGGCTCACTTTGAAGTTACGGCAGAAGCGGACTCGTGTCGCATACCCGGGTTCGTTTGGCGAAGTGGGTTCAGGGTTTAGGGTTTGAGCGTCTTTACAGCCGGACCGGATCATCCCACCTCCGCGCGAGCTTTTGAATACCAATGTTCATACCGTACCAGTCAGAAAAGAAAGCACATTGTTTGCAAATGCAGCCTTGCAAAGTAGTCATGGCTGTCATGGTCATACTAGATTATCAGTCTCAGAGTCACCATACAATCCTGCTTCAACCACCATCATAGACCTAGAAACCCTAAATCCCTGAACCCTAAACTCTTAGACCCTAACCCTAAACCCCTAAACCCTTGAACCCTTAAAACCTAAACCCTTAAACCATGCTCCAAAAAGCCCGGCGTCCAAACCCTGAGCCGTGAGCCCCAGCCCTCCCATCCTCCTCCCACGAAGCCTGTAAACCTTATCCATACTGGGCTTAGGGTTCAGGGTTTAGGGTTGAGGGCTGAGGGTTTAGGCTTTGGGATTGAGGGTTCAGGGTTTAGGGTAAATCGTAAACTTCACATCCTAATCCGGGAGGGCCTCCAAAAGCTTCGACTTCTCAAGCAATGCTCGGCCGCTGCGCCACGTGGCATCGAACTTCATCACGGCCGGAGGCTGTCTACGACTATTTATTTCTGCAAGAGAGTGTATGGCGACTAACAAATCGCATGGAAGTATGTTTATTGCCGTGGTGGTCAATACCGCGAGAACTGCAGTGACGGTCGTTGCAGCGTCGTACACGTACCTGTGTCGCGTTACGTACCTTCGTATGCATATCGAAGATAAAGCATAATGTAAGCGCCATGTCACACCAAATAGTGTAGTACTTGCGATGCATCGCGTAAATACGTACATACATACATACATACATACATACATACATACATGCATACATACATACAACCAACATACATACAACCAACATACATACATACATACATACATACATACATACATACATACATACATACATACATACACACACACACACACATACACATGCCTGCATAGTCTTTATTGGTGTATGTCTGCGATGGCATTACCAGTGACATCCCGCGAGAAAGCCGACACTCGAGCGGAATCCAAGCTACTGGAAGCTCGAGCCGAAAATTCAGCCCTGATTGCTGCCTTCATAGGGACAGGTTAGGGTTCAAAAGGACCACGTATTAAGGATCTTCACGATGAAAGGCCGATTTTCAGGGCTCTACATTAGCGGAGAAGACGGCATTCCCATATTCTAGCAGAGACTGCAGAGGGGAGATCATGAAAGGAGACAGTCATCCTGATGACAAAAAGTTTGTTTGGCAATTTGTCTTCACGATGGCGGGACAGGCTTTAAGCGATGAGGGATTTGAAAGAGTCCGTCAGACGCTTTTCGGGGATACTCTGAGAGCTAGGTTCTGAGAGGTTCGAGGCTTCGTGGGCCCTTCCTTCGCGTGGATTGCGGATCATCGGAACCCTTAAACTCCAAGCTCGGCATCCTCAACGCCCTAAACCCAGAAACCGGACACCCTTTGACTCTGTGATCACGGACATCTTAAGTGCCAAAACCCCGCCTGTGCTGGGCGCGGAGGTTGGGTCGACAGCAGAGCGCCACCGCTGTTCACCGCGGGCTCAGTCAAAACGAGGTGTCAATTAGAATTAGAAAGAGCACTACGCAGGAAGTGCACACTAACAGCGAAGTTGCCAACATCACTGACTGCTAGCAAATGCTTGATAGTTGCAACAGGACCGAAAATCGCCACTGCCATTGCTGTGGCCGTAGCAGCAGCGAAACGGATCAGGAGCACCAGAAGCAAAACTAGCAGGACCAGGATCCACGACAAAAGCACGAACGGGAACAGCAAAAACGACGACGACGACGAGGACCACAACAACAACAACAACAAAAAAAAACTACTACTACTACCTACTACTACTACCACCACTACTACTACTACTACTACTACTACTACTAAGACTACTACGACGACTACGACTACGACGAAGACTACTACCACGACTACGACGACGACTACTACTGCTTCTGCTGCTGCTGCTACTACTACCACCACCACCACCACCACCACCACCACCACCACGGCGACGACGACGACTACTACCACTACTACGCCGCCGCTGCCACCAGCAGAAGCAGCAGCAGCAGCAGCAGTAGCAGCAACAACTGCAACAAACGCAAAGCCACAGCAAAGCAAGAAAAGTAATGACGACGACGATCGTCACTGCAGTCACATGCAGTCTGAGCTAAGCTATGCTCATTAACACAATCAGCAACATGCTCAACATCCTCTGTGCCAAGGGAGCCAGCATCATCACCATCATCATCACGTGAAATGTAGATGTAGTGACCAAGCCTATGTGTTGTTGGTAGCTGCGGTACTCATTACGGTCCAAAAAATCCAAAATTGCACGCAAGACGCCCATGGTGGATCGGATATTACATTACATTATACTAAACGTTATCATGTTTGATTCTATGTAACTGTAGCATACCATAACATATCATAGCATTTCATATCATATTTCAGCATAATGTATTATATTGTGATGCATTATACGATATTGTATAAAACTAATATGGCTACTACCATGTTATGCTACATATTCGTCATAATACTAGACTACACTATACTTTTAGCTTTAATTCACTGTACTATTTTATGTTATATTATATTATACTATACTATACTATATTGTATGACCTGATATTACAGTGCATTGTACTTTACTATACTCTAGAACGTAATTCTATACTATGATTGACTATCGTATATTCCGTTTCACGTATTCTGCAAAAAAATATGTCACACTACGTCATGTTACAGGCTTTTACATTGCTGTATTGTTGTGTTTTGCATTATACTACATTATACTATGTTACTTTGTATCGTACCAGTAGGGTATTATGTTTGCAAAGCCAAAGGTCACAGGTGCAGTGAGCCAGCTGCACCAAACAACGACAGCACAAAGGAGATAGCTTGTCCAAGTGCCGACCGGGACCTACCAATCCAGTAGCTGCAGCGAGGGTTTCTTCAGGATTTAGGGTTTAGGGTTTAGGGGTTTAGGGTTTAGGGGACTGGGGACGGGACTGTCGATGCCAACTTGTTCATCGCACGGCCAGCCTGGGCAAGCTGACAGACAGCGCTCCTGTCGCACACATATCTCTCCAAGCCGTTGCTCCAAGCAAGCAAACCAGCTCTTGCAGATGAGGGGGATCAGCTCGAACCCACGAGATCTAGAATGTAGATGAAGGCTGACAAAGCGGACTCCTCGTCCGGCAGTGGCCTTAAGCCTTCATTACCCTAAAACCCTACACCCTAAATTCAAACCTGAAACCTAAACCCCAAACCGCAAACCTGGCCCTAAACATCCCTAAACCTTAAATCCTAAACCCTAAACACTCAGCTCAAAAACCCCACACCCCTCCCGCACCTCGCCCAAGGGGGCTGGGGTGGAAGTCATCGGCCTTGGCTAGAGATCGTGTCTTAGGGCCGGTGTGCTGAATTTTAATCAGGTTCCGGTATAAAGCGGTCGATTCAAATCTGCCAAAACGTGAGCGGCTCGTGGTTTAAACGGCCGGGCGGGCGCAAGGCAAGCAGCAAAATCGCTAAGGACAGGAAGCAATTTAATNNTTTACATCGAGCACTTTCGGCGACCATTCGAGCATCCATCCTTGCCCTTTTTATTGCATCCACAAGTATATTTACAATTTTTTGCCGTACAGATTTCGGTGGTCTGGGGTTTAGGGTTTCTAGGGTTTTTAGGGTATTTAGGGTTTAGGGTTTAGGGCTTAAGTTGTAGGGTTGAAGGGGGTGAGGGTTTTTAGGGTTTAGGGTGTAGGGTTTAGGGCCCTTCAGTTCGGCTTTGCCGAGTTAAGCCTGCAAGCATGAAGCATGAAGCGTGACTGAGTGATCCGCGGCAGCGGTCCATGACGCATTTGCGGGCCACCGGGAGAGTTCTCCGGAGGGGGAGGAGCCTGCAGGCGTTTCTTTGATGCTCATGATACTGGGCAGTGACAACAGCACCGAACAGTTGCAAGTTCAACTTCAAGGAAACTAGAATGGCACAGGCTGTTTAAGTCTGAAAACCCTCTCTGCAGCCTTGTCGTCGTCTTCTGGCAAGCCTCGCCTTTGCCGCTTGGACATGTAGGCTCGCACGGTTTCTGTGTCTGTTGGCAGCGGAGGCTTCGGGCTGTCCGCATAGGTTGGAGCAGTCGTGTTAGGACGTATCATAATCATAACCAACAAATAACATAGTAGTAAGAGTAATACTTATCATAATCATAGTAATTAGCACCATGATAGCAATATTGACATACTCACATCCCAAATACAAGCTGTTGTGGCGCAAACCCTAGAAAGTGATCATGCGCCTGTAACCTATGACTCCATGCAACCAAGGAGGCGTCAATATTGCACTACACAGCCGGAGCAGTCGGTCACGATGATAGGAAAGTGCAATAGAGGACTTGCTGCTTGAACCTCGTTGTTGCATCCAGAACTTCAAAGCCGCCTGTTTGAACTAATCCTCAATTGCTTTGACAGATTATAACCGAGGGTTCATGCAAATATTTGACTCGTCAGTCTCGCTCGCTAACCGCGTTAACTCGGCAAATCCCAACTAAAAACCGGCCGTGCAGATATCTTTCAAAGTCACTGTATGAAGTAGCGTCCCCAAGCCCATGCCTTTAAAATTTCAATCTGTGCCACCCCACGGAGGTGCGGATGGTGGCAGCAGAGGCGGAGCGCTGGTTCGGGTCAGGCACCTGCGGTTCTTCGGGTTTTAGGGTTTAGAGTCTAGAGCTTTAGGGTTTTAGGGTGTTCGCGCAAAAGCCTTGCATGGCCACAATGTTGCCTGTAGCACTTACAGTTTCAAATACAGCCTAAGCCTGGATTCCTGTGGTGCATTTCGATGCGACTTGGATCCTGATACGATCTGCCGATACAATCGCACTGGACTTGTTATCTTCCACAGTCCCCGACGACGACGACGACGACGACAGCAGCATCGAACGAACCCGCAACCGTACCGTGAATCCCGCGGCCAGAAGCCCACCCAAAAAATTGGATCGGTCGGGCAAGAGACATGTATGTACCCATATGACCATATGACAGAAAACCCACTGCACTGTCAAGATGGGTCCGAATGCGAATGGAAGCAGTCACCAACTGGAAAATTCATAGATCATATTACATCATATTAAGTTTTAATTCTACATTTTGTATATTGTACTATACTATATTAGAACTTACCATTCTGCAGTATTCAATCATATCATGGCCTGCCAGGGATTGCCCCACTTGGTGTGGACGGCAAGCTCATGGCCATGCGCGCGGGCATCATCGGCACTCCCTGAAGCTTGAAAGCTGCTTTGGTCAGTTGTTTAGGGCTTAGGGTTTACGGTTTAAAACAGCAAACAACACCTCCTCCAGCAACGACCATTACCCCCATCACTACTCACTACCACGACCGAGAGGACTGCTTCTGCTACTCTTGCTCCTGCGCCTGCTACCTGCGTTTCCTTCTTGGCTCCTCTGCGACGACGACATGTAATGGATCGACTACTGCTGCCGATACATCTACTACTGCCAGTACGACAGCAAAAAAGCAAACGGCGACACCTACTAGTACAACCACCACTACAACGACTTCTACCTCTACTTCTACCACCGACGACAACGACGGCGAAGAAGCGACCACGACCCCTGCCACCTACCAGGACTATGACCCCAGACATCACAAGTCAAAGTCATCGGTAGTAGCATAGCTGGCAGGATGAAGAGGGGGAATACACGAATAGAAAAATAGAGAACATGCCATCAACACTGCTTCCAGATCATGTTCGCTCCATGTGATGCCCACAACAACCCTCAACCCTAAACCCTGAACCTTAAACCCTAAACCCTAAACCCTGAACCTTAAACCCTAAACCCTGAACCTTAAACCCTAAACTCGGTACTCAAAGAGAACGACGGGGAGGCCAAGAGCCCAAACCTGGACCCCTCGAGTTGCTCGCCTGCGGCGTTGGCGGCTGGCTGTACGCCTTTACATTGTAGGGTTTAGGGTGGAGGATGTAGGGTTTTGGGTGTAGGGTTTAGGGTGGAGGGTTTAGGGTGGAGGGTTTAGGGTGCAGGGTTTAGGGATTACGGTGTAGTTCAGGGTGGGTTTAGGGTTTAGGGTGTAGCGTTTAGGGTGGAGGATTTAGGGTTTAGGGTGGAGGGTTTAGGGTGTAGGGTTTAGGGTTTAAGATTTAGGGTGGAGGGTTTAGGGTGTAGGGTGTAGGGTTTAGGGTGTAGGGCTTAGGGTGTAGGGCTTAGGGCTAGGGTTTAGGGTGCTGTAGAGTTTACGGTCTGTTTAGGGTTTAGGGTTTTATGGGCATGGTAGTAAAGCAGGATTTGTCAGAAGCTCATGTCAATACCTGCCATCAGCGCTGCTGCATGCTCAAGCACAAGTAAAATACCCAGAGACTCCAAAACCCCTTAATTAAGGAATATACCTTCAACTTTCAACTATAAAAGGAACCCTAGTATAATTTAAGGTATATTCCTTCATTAACGGGTTTTGGAGTCTCTGGGTATAGGAGACGGATTCAAAAGCAGAAGCATCCGAGCTTTGGGGCATGCTAGTGCCTGTCCGCGGGGCTCCAACAACCCCAAAGGTGAGATCCTTATGTTTAAGTGGTCTTTGGAACCCTGATGTAGGGGCCTTCAGAAGTAGAGTAGGGTTTCGGTGTAGACTAGCACCCTAAACCCTAAAACCCCAAACCCTAAAACCCCAAACCCCAAACCCTTTTTCCCAAACCCTAAACTCTAAATCCTAAACCTACGGAATACTAGTCCCGACTTTTCAGGCCGCTTCTTGTCCGCAGTGCGAGCTTCTATGCTTTTCTTCGGAATCAGTTCCGCATAGCTCGAAATGCTACAAAGCCCCCACTTCTTTGCTTATTGTATACTAATTCGCCTCGGCCCCGGCCGAAGCGGTCAGAGGTTCCTATTCGGATTCCCTCTATTCCCCACCTCTTAATCCCCTCCCCACTGACCCCGACCCCGCTCGTGGGGCGGGGGGGGGGGGTCCCCTCTGTGT
>CAJNJA010005844.1:5081-17396 GCA_905231915.1 Symbiodinium necroappetens
CCCGAAGCCCTAAAGCCCGAAACCCTAAACTTTCATTTCCCTATACTAACTCTAGACCCCCTACTAAACTTTGCCCTGAGCCCAAGCCCGCTCGCCTCAACCCAAGGCCCCCTTGAGGCCTCGGTGCGTTTCCCTTACCCTCAAAGGACTCATAGTTTAAGGTTTAGGGTTGAGGATTTATAGGTTTAGGGTTTAGGATGTATAGGTTTAGGGTTTATGAGTTTAGGATTTGTAGGTCTAGGGTTTAAGGCTTTTGGGCCCAAAGACCCTATTTTACCAGGGCTTTTGGGCAATGTTGATGCTCAGGGTTTCTTTTTGGTGTGTCCAGATCTTCTGGCTTCAGAGCTTCGAACATATCCTAACCCTCCAGGTACCTACTATATAGGGCCCTAGGGGCTCTAGTACCCTATATAGTAGGTACCTGGGGGGTTAGGGATATAGCATAATGAGCTTTCGGATTCCGCTTTTCGGGTTAAGATTTCTAGGCTCCATGGGGTTTAGAACTCCGCGTTTGGAGCAGCCTAAGACCTGAACCCTAGACCCCTAGAGTCTGTTTAGGGTTTAGGCTTTAGGCTGTTCGGGGTTTAGGGTTTAGGGTTTAGGCTTTAGGCTGTTCGGGGTTTAGGGTTTAGGGTTTACGGTTTTGGGAGTCGGGTCCAGGCTAGGCGCATGCTGGAGAGGCCATGTACAGCACCTGTCCCGGCGCCACGATCCAAGTCGGCGCATTAGACGCACAGGGAGTGTGCCTCGACGATGGGTTTAGGGTCTAGGGTTTAGGGTTTAGGGGTTAGGGGTTAGGGGTTAGGGTTTAGGGTTTAAGGGTTTAGGGGCTAGGGCTTAGGGTTTAGGGTATGCCCTTCAGGGTTTGGCAGTGCAGGGTTGCCAGGCCTTAACCCGAAAGCGTAAAACCCGAAACCCTGAACCAAGAACTCCCTCCTGGTTGTTTGCAAGATGTTGGAGCTCGTGCGGCCAAGCTGGAAACACGTCTCTGCAGGTATTCTGATCTCAAAAACGTAGTGTCATTCGGCCAGTAGCCAGTAATTCTACGTGGTCTCGTAACGGTAGCAGTAAAATGCAGCAGTAGAAGTCCCTCAGGGTACCCGATAACCATGCACTCTCCCAAAAGGACCTACAGAACCACTACCCCAAACCCAGGTTCCAGTTTTCATTGGGACAGGGCTTATAGGGCTTAGGGTCATACACTCTCCTAACTTATTGCCTTTCTGATGTGCTAAGAGTAAGCCGACGAAACAAAAGCTCGAGACGCCAGATCACAAAGCTCAAAAGCCCTAAACCCGTAAGCCCCTAAACCCTAAGGCCAAAACCCCTAAACCCCTACGAATTCTTGTGACTGGTCTTTTTACGGTCGAGAAAACCCGCTTCCCCAGAGGGTTTCAGGCCGCGTCGTGCAAGGGTTTAAAAACCGCTGCCTATGGGCAGTCCTCTGAATTAGGGTCCCATGTTTAGTCCCCAACATAGTACAACACCCTTATAAAAAGGACCCTAAACGGGACCCTAATTTGGAGAACTGCCCATTTCTTGGGAGTTTCAGGCTTAAGGGTTTGGGATTTTAGAGGGTGTAGGCGAACCTTGGCCGCCCTTGTTGAGAGTTGAAAGGGGCCTCGGTTGTGTGCTGAAGCATCTGGACGAGTTGATTATAGGGTTTAGGGTTTAGGATTTAAGGGTTAGGGTTTGGGGTTTAAGGTTTAGGGTTTGGGGTTGAGGATTTAGGGCTTTAGGGTGTTAGGGCCTAGGCTGGCTACCTTTGGCAGGGCCTTTGTGCACTTTTTGCTTTTCGAGGCCTCTGCAAGAAGTCCTTGAGGAACCGACTGCGAGCCTGCTAGCGATGGGTGTTTTGACAGTGCGTTGAACCAGCTTGCTTTTTGAGAGTGACTTTAGCCACGTACGGCTTAGGGCGTTTAGGGTTGGTTAGGCCAAGAACAGCGTCATAAATGACAAAGGATTCTCGGAAGCTGGGGTGATACTACCCATAGGCCCCTAAGTAGTTCCTTTTTACTTATATTTAGAATCCTATAACGTAATCCCAAAAAGGAACTACTTCGGGGCCTATGGGTAAGCACATGCAAAGCCCGCGCGAGTCGCTGGCCTTCGACATTCGCAACCCTTGGAGCCCTGAACCCTACAGGCCCTACAGCCCATATTCAACCCCCGAAAGAGCCGAAAGCCTGCAACACCCTATACCCTAAATCCTAAACTACCCATAGGCCCCTAAGTAGTTCCTTTTTGGGATTACCTTTGGCATTCTATGGGTAAACCCTAAACCCTAAATACCCTACTATATACCCAAACCGATCTAAGCCGGCTCTGAACATTTAAGCCGTACACTCAGGACCCTCATTTCCTACATGTTTCGTCGAAAGAACCTGAAAAAATCACAGAACCATCTACCCCCTAAGTAGTTCCTTTTTGTGGTTTGTAAGAAAGAATCCCATAAGGGAAATCCCAAACAGGAACTACTTAGGGGGCCTATGGGTAAACCCCATGGGGCCAGGACCGTCCTTGTACCCTCAAATAGGGGTTACATGGTCCCAACTAACGAGTGCTTCGGGTCCAATAGAGGGTAGATGGAGGGGCTAGGAACTTGGCAACCCTAAACCCTAAACCCCTAAACCATAAACTCCTAAACCTCTAAACTCCTAAACGGCTAAACCCTAAACAGTAAAGTACCCAAGGTATGACAACTACTTCTGGTGGCCGGCGCGGAGCCCAGAGAAGTTCCGCAGAGCGCAGCAAAGCGCAGCGGCGGTGGGCTTTGCGGTTAGAGCTTTAGGGCACCCTAAACCCTAAACCCCACTTTAGGGTTCATGGTAAGCTCCCACGGTTTCGGGTTTAGGGTTTAGGGTTCAGGGCAAGTTCAGGCCGTTGCCGAATCGTATTTGTTAATTCTTCAACATTGGCAAAGAATGAGACTTCAGCATAGTACTATGCTTACGAAGGAGTAGAACTCGTAATTTCCGTTACGTATAATCGGACCTGATGAGCAGTTTCCTGCATCCTGAACCCGGCGCCCAGTTTCTGAGTCTTAGAATTTGAATCCTACCTGGACCCCCAAGAACCTACTTTTTTAGGTCCTCCAAAAAGGTAGGTTCTTTGGGGTCCAGGTATACACCCAAAACCATAAACCCTAAGCCCACTTAAACTGAACCCTGAAGTGCTCCGATAGCCCGGCCTCGTTTCCTTCTGTGTTGTTGTTAAGGAGCTCAGTTTAGGGTTTAGGGTCAGAGCTTTCCAGAAACATCCAGGGTAGAAGGAACCATCAGCACCCGCGGAAGACTGCAGTGCACTTTTTTAGCCTTGCATATACAACATGGAAGCGTGGCTTCGACGAAACCAAGCCAGACTTTACTAAAGCCAGAACCCGAAGAACCCAAAGCACAGGGGAAGTCTAAATGACCACGTCGATGTCGCGTGCACAAGGTGCCATTCTTCACGGCTTCTACTACAATCCAAGCCCTTAAGCCAAGAACCACGAAAACCCAAAGCCTTCGACATCCCGTAACCCTCAACCCGAAACGCCCAAGCAGGCTTTCTCCATGTGCATCATCCCTAAACCCCTAAACCCTAAACCCTAAACCCTAAACCCTAAACCCAAGCAGGCTTTCTCCATGTGCATCATCTTCTTCTTCGCTTTCCGGTTGCTCGGGGTCTTCATCCTTTGGCGGAAGAGCCGCTTCGTGCACTGAAGGGCCCCAGAGACACTCAAATTCTCGAGCCCTACCTATAGTCTCCATTGTAGTTCCTTTTTTTTTGGTTTAACCAAATCTATACTAAGGATCCTAAACGGTAACCCCAAGAAGGAAGTACAATGGAGACTATAGGTAAATCCTAAACCTCAAACCCTGCAACCCCAAACCTCATCGGCTCTGAACCAAACCCTAAACCCTACAAGCCCTAAACCACTGAAACAAGGATTCCACGACCTAAGTAGGGTCCATGGAAGGCTCCAAGAAGACATCGATGGATGCCGATTCATGCCGGTATAATGCTTAGGTGAATCTCAGCCAACAGCTCTGTTAGAACTGGATCGGGGTTCAGGGTCAAGGTTTGCGAGACCCTAAAACCCTTAACCTTAAGCCCTAAACCCTAAACCCTATAAGCCCTAACCCTTCACCCTAAACTCGTACAAGCCCCAAACCTTCGTAGACACTGCAAGCGACAGCCCTCCCGTGCCGGATCCACGGTTTTTGGTTTTAGGTTTAGGGAAAGCGCTCAACCCATGCGCCTTGGATCCCCACCCCCCCATCAGGCAGATGAGGGTTTACCCATAGGCCCCTAAGGAGTTCCTTGTTATGGTTTATACTTCGAATCCTGCAAGGTAATCCAAAAAAGGAACTACTTAGGGGCCTATGGGTAGGGAACCCTAACCAGATGTGAGGATGCTGCTTCACTGAAGGAATGATGGTGTTTCTAAGATCCGAAACGATATAACGGTTGCATTTTATGCTTGGATGTTGATGTTTTGAGGAACTCCTGTGGGCTACGGGTGAGAGCATGTTTGATCTTTTGGTTTTGGGGGGCACAAGCACTTTAGGGTTTTTGGGGTTCGAGGGGTTTAGGGCTTTTAGACCGCATAATCCATACCTATGCTCCTAGCTCGAACCCTCAGCTGTACGTTTCAGCTGGGAGCTCTAAACCCTAGACCGTAAACCGTACTACATAAAGCATCACGGAACCTATCAGCACCGTACCAAAAGCCTAGCACAAAATCATGCCTCATATTACGATATGACATTCTAGGACGATATATTGCCAATCTCTAAGCCTTGTGTCTCTGGGTACAGGAATGAAAAATCTCATTTTGCGCGGTCGAGACCCTGCTTTGCCAGCCGCAGTGCCACTTTAAGCTCATCGTGCATGTTGTCACAGGTCTTATGTCGTGGTGTATCCGTAAGGGGAATAATCAGACACGCTCCCAAATACTGTGGCGCACATAACCGCTATCCGAAACCCAAGTACCTAATTATTGGGTCCTTTGGACCCTTCATTCGGGTAGGTTCAACCGGCCAAATGCGAAGCGAGTCGCGAGTCAAAGGGGCCTCAGCTGCTATGCAAGAGCCAGGGTAGCATGCTGCCAGCAACTGGCCCAACCCACTCCTCGTAATCCCTAGACCCCTCAACCCTAAACCCCGAAACTCCTAAACTCCTAAATTCCCAGGCCCAAACCCCCAAACTCCAGACTTTGACGAAGTTCTCTTGTAGGCTTCGCGATCTAGCTTTGAGGTTAGGCTAGGTTCTAAAATTCCGCTCCTTGATGGTATGCCTGCCCCACTAAAGCCGTACTTCAACAAACTATGCAAAAAAGATTCTCTCCAGCCCTAGTGAACTTCTGAACCCAAGCTAGCACCCTAAACCCTAAAGTCTAAACCCTAAAACCTAAACCTTAAACCCTAACGTCTAAACCCTAAAGCCTAAAGCCTTCAACCCTAAAGCCTTAACCCTAAAGCCTAAACCCTAAACCCCAAACCCTAAAGCCGGAAAGCCTTAAAGCCTAAACCCTAAAGCCTGAAGCCCCAAAGCCTAAAGCCAAGCAGTTCAGAGCGCAGATGCCTAGACCACTGTTTTTTTTTTTTTTTTGGCGTTGGGGTTTAGGGTTTAGGGGCTTTAGGGTCTGTAGGGCTTAGGGTCTTAATGGTTTAGGGTCTTTAGGGTTTAGGGTTTAGGGTCTTTATTTTATGGTTTAGGGTTTAGGATCTTTAGGGTTTAGGGTTCAAGGTTAAGGGTCTTCAGGGTTTAGAGTTTGTAGGGTTTGTGGGTTTATAGGGAAGTTAAGGGGCTTCAGAGTTCAGGGGTTTACGCTGCAGATGAGATCTTAAAGTCTTCGTAGACTAGTGGTATCAGCAGCGGCGACACCACTGATAGTCCTTATGGTGACGGTGCTTTCGTACTGCTAGTCCTTTGACTTTCTTACTTAGGATTTATGCTATGATATGCCCCTATCTTACGGCTTTTCGATCAGCTGCGTGCCAGAAGAGTGGTATGACTTCCTCACACCCTCCACCTTGAACCCTCAACTCCCCCTGAATCTCCAAACCCCAAGCCCGAAGCCCCAGACCTCTAAACCCTAAAGTCTAAAGCCTCAAACCCTAAACCCTATACCCTAAGCCCCTAAACCCTAGACCCTAAACCCCTAAACCTGCCACTGAGCGCTAAAGGCCGGAGCCCAAACCTCCTCGGCTCCATCAGATGTTGGAGTGTTCCGCGGTGTGCTTCTCCTGTAAAGAGACGGCTTGGGAACGACACGATGTTGGCTTAGGGTGTGGTAGCAGTAGAAGTAGCAGTAGTAGTAGTAGTAGTAGTAGTAGTAGGTGGTAGTAGTAGTAGTAGTAGTAGTAGTAGTGGTAGTAGTAGTAGGAGGTAGTAGTGGTGGTAGTAGTAGTAGTAGTAGGAGGCGTAGGAGTAGGAGTGGGAATAGGCCTAGACGTAGAGGCAGAAGTAGAAGATGAGGTAGAAGTAGAAGTAGTAGTCGTCATCGTAGTGGTGGTGGTAGCGGTAGTGGTAGTGACTAGTAGTGGTAGTGTTAGCAGTAGTCTTGCGCAGTCCTAGTCTTGTTGGTAGTAGTCGTAGTAGCAGTAGTACGCAATAGTGGTGGTAGTAGTAGTAGTAGTAGTAGTAGTAGAAGTAGAAGTAGAAGTAGAAGTAGAAGTAGAAGTAGAAGTAGAAGTAGAAGTAGAAGTAGAAGTAGAAGTAGAAGTAGCAGGAGGAGGAGGAGGAGGAGGAGGAGTAGTAGTACTAGTAGTATCAGCAACAGCAGCAGCAGCGCGAGATGGAAGTAGGAGGTAGTAGTAGAAGGAGGAGAAGGAGGAGAAGGAGGAGGGGTAGGAGTAGGTTCAGGAGTAGGAGTAGGAGTAGGAGTGGGGGGCAAGAAATTCCTTCAGAGTCAGCGCCAGTGCCAGTGTGTGTGTGTATATATATATATGTATATGTATATATGTGTGTGGATACAGATATATATATATAATATTTGTACTTGGCCAAACATCACATAAGAGACTTTTACACAGAGAACAGAAAGATATACCATCGTATGCACTCCGGAAAAAGAGATACGATCGTATACTTTATAAGATGCTAAGACTTTAAGACGACTAGTGTGTGACCAAGCCTCCAGTCTCAAAACTCGACTTTGCTGGTAAAAAGCGAGGTCGGACAGTGGCGTGTATCAGGACCCAGTTTTTGTTCGGAGAGATGGTTTAGAAGCCTGCAGGCTAAATTTTTGCAGAGATTTGGGTACGGGTTTTACTCAGAAGCTTCAACACTATTTCTGAAGCCCCCCGGATGGTAACACTTGTGTGTGGGAACGTTTGTTCGATTCTGTGGGTCTTTAGTCATTTCGAGTTGTGTTGTGGGCGTGTTGGATGGTCGATCGCTTGTGATAATGTTGCGGAGATTTTGCCAGGGCTACTTCTAAGGTTTTTATTTTCTCGCTCTATTGTTGTGATGCACGATGCCTTCATTGCGTGCTCTCGTCTTGTTGTTACAACAACTTTATTGTTGCGTAATCATTGCCACTTGGGGTTCGTACTTCGGATAGTCTGTACACGCCTAAACCAATCGAGCTCGCAGTTTATGGGTTCAACATGGTTCAACTTATGGACTATGGCCCGTCCTGTATGTATCATAATGTACATATATGTATATTATTTGCTGTAGTTGTATTTATCGCTATACTAGTTACTAGTTAACAGAACTCGACCCAAATGGCCAGTTATGTTGATGATGACAATACCGTTGTCCCGAGCTCTGACGAAGTCACTTGGACATCACTTTGCTCCGAGGAAACCGTCGCTTCCAACTCAGCGATTTCTGGCCCTTTAGCTCTCTGCTTTTCAAAGTTCTTTTTAGTTGTTTGCTGTCGGCCTCGAGCCTGTATTGCTGGTATTACGCTTTTCAGCAAGTCATCGGCATAAGTCTTTCTCTGGTATTGGCTTCGATGAGTCCTATATTGCAAAGCGCTCATGTTTGAAAAAGCTGAAGCCCTAGACCCTCCACCCCAAATTCTCGAAGCCTGTTCTTCGTCCGCTGTTTTTTTGTCTTTCTTTCGCCTGCGAGCAAGGATTCCGACTTAGAGGTGTTCATTCCCGGTCTATGAGGCGATAATTTCGCGGCTTTAACTTTTCAACGCACCACATGAGCCAAGTCAGTGTCCATTTTGTTGTAATGCCAAAAATTTAAGAACCTTAGCCCTAAGCACCGCAAATTATAGCTTCCTGGTGTTTGCTTTGCAGCGCGGCAGATGAACCAAATATCTGCACGAAGTGTTCCTCTCGTGACTTCGATTGGTGTTTAACTATACTGCTAAGACCTCATGCCTTAAACTGAAACTCGAAAGCCTTAAACCCCTCCTCCCAAGCACTCGACGTCTGGTGGTCTTCTCCTGCTTCTTCTTCTTCTCTTGTTCGCCTGCCAGCGGGGATTCCGACTGAAAGGTGCTCACTCGGAAGCCAGCATTCCGTCGTGAACCAACAAATGATAGCTTCGTCATTTAGCTTTTCAGCTGCCACATTAACCAAGTATCTGAACAAAGTGCTCATTTCGTAGCAATGCCTAAAACTTAAAACTTTCAGCCCGAAGCCCCTCAAGCAATCCGAACAAAATCATTCCTTCGCGGTTGTTGCTTTTCAGCTAGCGACATGAACCCAGTGGCCTCGTGGTATTAGCTTTTCGACCAAACACATCAACCAAATGTCTGAACGAATTGTTCTTCTCGTACTGACTTCGATTAGTTACTGATCAACCCTGATGCTTACAACCTACAACCCTTGGCCCTAAACCCTTAAACCCTAAAGCCTCCATGCAAGCCTTCCTCCTGCTCCTTCTTCTTCTTCTTCTTGTTTGTCTTTGTTTGCTCGCCTGCCAGCAGGGATTCCGACTGATAGGTGTTCGTTTCGAATGCAGCAGATGATAACTTCGTGGCTTTAGCTTTTCAGCAAGCCACATGAGCCAAATAGTTTCATGCCGCTGAGTCTGCAGCTATCCACATCAGCCACGTATCTGAACGAAGAGAATGGTATTAGCTTCTCAGCTGGCCACACCAACCAAGTGTTTGAGCGAAGTGCTCTTCTCGTACTGACTTGGACTCGTCCCAAACCTCGATGTCTTTGGATGCTCAAGGATCTAGTTGAAAGGTTAGCCTGTAATGCAGCACGTCTGCCCTTTTTGTTCCACTCTTCGGTGGAGTGCGAGCACATGCACTGGCCCTCGGATCCTTCATGTTGCAGGTGACAATGATTGCTGGATAGCTCCTAAACCCTAAACCCTAAACCGCGTGTCACTTTTTATGGAAGAACTCATGAAAGATCCAAGCTCGAGAAAGCCAAAGGTTCAAGCTGGGCATAAAGCAACTATTGGTACGGAATTTGATAATTTCGTGCTCTTGGTAGCTCTTGAGAGGCAGTATCATTAGCAATATAGGAACTCTCATCGAAGGGAAGGCAATCAAACTCCAGCAGCACTACTTAAGGCTCATTGCTACCGCTAAACGTAAATCATTGCCATTCACACTATAGCGACAATTCTGAAGTTGTAGTAGGTATTCACACTATAGCGACAATTCTAAGGTTGTAGTAGGGCCGACCTTTCCTGCAATCTTGGCTGGACAGGCAAGACTGGATGAGCAGCCGCAAATCTGAAGTCCTTGAATTTTTAGCATCTACTTTCTGTGTTGCGTAGTTGAACATCAATGCGAGATGCTGATGTAGGAAATGACACACAGACTTGGTTCAGATTCGTGGCCACAATCTCGCCGTGTCAGGCCTCCTCAACCAGGATTGCAGGTGCCTATGGAATGTGTACAACACATCCCAGTGATGCTGCTGGAGCCGGGGGCCTGACCCAAACCCGATCTGAGGATCGTAAGACTGGGTCAGATCGAGTGACTTCCGTGCCCGCTCCTTTGCTTGATCCAATGTTCGCCTCCCCGGCGTTAGAAATGTCTTGCCGCCTTTCGTACAAGAAATTTCTAGTGGGGATGGACAAAACCCTGGAGCACAGAATGCTCCAGTGTCCTTTCTCGCGGCAATAAAAGCACCCGCCCCCGAAAGGGCCAGTTTGCCTTGGCCAGAAAGCCGGGAATCCCTCAACGTG
Organism: Symbiodinium necroappetens; assembly: GCA_905231915.1. Taxonomy (NCBI): domain Eukaryota; class Dinophyceae; order Suessiales; family Symbiodiniaceae; genus Symbiodinium; species Symbiodinium necroappetens. The sequence goes on from CAJNJA010005844.1 coordinate 15,186, forward strand.
GGCTTGCAAAGCTCTTGCTTGCTGCACACAGTTGAGGTCATCCCAATTAGCTGGCAGGGGTGGATGAGGAGCCGCAGCAGCAGCAGCAGCAGCAGCAGGAGCAACAGGAGCAGCAGCAGCAGCAGCAGCAGCAGCACCAGCTGCTGCTTCCTCCTCCTCCGCCCTTGCCAGCAAAACAGCGAATTCCGCCCCCTCATCCCCATCCTCCTCCTCAGCTGCAGCCTTAGTGACTGCGACTGTGGCAACATTATATGGGGATCCCTGCTAAAGTTTAGGGCTTAGGGTTTTTAAGGTAAGCGGTATTACTGACATATATACGGCGGTTTAACATTATTTCTCTACCATAAACTCACCATGCAAGCACTAAATGTTCGAAAGGACCATAAAGCGGTATGAAGCATTCTCTTAAGAAGCTGTTTTTGTTTTCAAGTGATACTCCTCTTCAATGGACATGGGCTGTCTGGGTTCGAGGTTAAGCACTTTGCGTTAGAACTTGTGTCAAGGCGTTTAGTTGCACAGTGTGATAACTTCGTAGTGTTTTCCAAGGGCTTAAGGTTTAGGGTTATTGGTCTAGATACGGCCTGTAAACACAGAAAAGTTAACACGTTTTTGGCCGGTAGTTTCCACGGCTAGGTAAACGGACTCATGTCACGTTTACAAGTTTAGGGCGTAGGGTTTAGGGTTTTTATGTATCGAAACGGTCGCATTGATTCAGATCAGGGTTCGGTGCTGCAGATTCAGCTTGGGCCCACCGTCTTGGCATTAGGGTTAAGGTCTTTGGGGGTTTAAGGGTTTAGGGGTTTAGGGCTCAGGGCTGGATTTGCGTGGGGTAAAGTTTTAGGATGAAGTGTGAATGCCTAAACCCAAAAACCCTAAACCCTAAACCCCTACACCCCTATAAACCCTAAACCCTACTGCCATTGGTCGAAGATTTGGCTGCAGTTCAGTATGGAGGTTCAAATGTCAGCATGGGTTGCGAGTGATGCATTAGCCCGAATACTTGGTTTAGGGTTTTGGGTTTAGGGTTTAGCCCGAATACTTGGGATTTGCTGTCCGGGGTATGAAATCCAAAGGCCGGAAAGGACAAAGCCTCAAGCAAGAAACCTCAAGGAAGGAAAACTCGTGTACACATAGGCCCCTAAGTAGTTCCTTTTTATGCTTTATCTTTAGAACCCTATAAGGTAATCCCAAAAAAGAACTACTTTAGGGGCCTATGGGTAATACCATGGGGGGTTTGCAAGACTCAATGCGAAGAGTATTTATGAAAGGTGCTCTGGGGTGAGCTGGGTCTGTAACATTGGAAACATCAGAGCTTCCTCGGACGTCCTACAGCGAAGAAATTTGAGGCCTGGGCTTCCATGCATGCGTGTGCGTGCGCGCATGTGCGTGAGCGTGCATATAAGCGTGCTTGCTTGCTCATGGGTGCGTGAGCATGGGTGCGTACAGGCAGGATTCCTTTCAAGCGTCTGCTTGGACAATGTGTCCAGGGCATCAAGCAACAAGGTGCAGTCTGGAACCGCAACGCTCATGCTCCGGTCCAAATGCCTGAACCACATGTTCAGAGACTCCATGCTCTGTCTGGCACTGGTGCTAGCCCCTTCAACAGTTCTGTCCCTATTATGCCAACTTTATGTTAAATCCCTTAATCAACAAGAGCCCGTTTTCGCTAGCGTTTCAGGGCTTCAGAATTTACGTTGAGCATGGACAGGCGTCCAACGTGCGGCGGGCGAGCGGGGGCGTGTGTGCGCGCGCGCATGTGTGTGTGTGTGTGTGTGTGAACGGTCCTCGTTCACGGACTTTGGGAGGTCACTCTCCAATCATTTTCATGTCTGCAGGGGGGCGGAGGAGGTGTGAGGGGGCTCCGCCCAACGAAGCCCTCTCTCACACCTCAGATAACGTACCTGCTCTAGTCTGCGCCTGGGCCCCGTCGTGGGCAGCTGGCGGGACCCTCACTTTCGTTCATCTTCCATCTCATTTCGTGCTACGTCATTCCTAGGGGAACTGTGCGTGTGAATTGTCCTCGTTCAAGGACTTTGGGAGGCCACTCTCCAATCATTTTCATGTCTGCAAGGGGCGGAGGAGGTGTGAGGGGGCTCCGCCCGACGAAGCCCTCTCTCACACCTCAGATAACGTACCTGCTCTAGTCTGCGCCTGGGCCCCGTCGTGGGCAGCTGGCGGGCGTTCATCTTCCATCTCATTTCGTGCTACGTC